>PISX010025734.1:0-12179 GCA_004024625.1 Mellivora capensis | reverse complement strand
TCATATCAAAAAATGGGCAGAAGATATGAACAGACACTTCTCCAATGAAAACATACAAATGGCTATCAGACACATGAAAAAATGTTCATCATCCCTAGCCATCACGGAGATTCAAATTAAAACCACATTGAGATACCACCTCACACCAGTTAGAATGGCCAAAATTATCAAGACAGGAAACAACCTATGGGGGAGAGGATGTGGAGAAAGGGGAACCCTCTTACACTGTTGGTGGGAATGCAAGTTGGTGCAGCCACTCTGGAGAACAGTGTGGAGATTCCTCAAGAAGTTAAAAATAGAGCTTCCCTATGACCCTGCAATTGCGCTAATGGGTATTTACCCCAAAGATACAGATGTGGTGAAAAGAAGGGCCATTTGTACCTCAATGTTTATAGCAGCAATGGCCACGGTCGCCAAACTGTGGAAAGAACCAAGATGCCCTTCAACGGACGAATGGATAAGGAAGATGTGGTCCATGTACACTATGGAGTATTATGCCTCCATCAGAAAGGGTGAATACCCAACTTTTGTAGCAACATGGACGGGACTGGAAGAGATTATGCTGAGTGAAATAAGTCAAGCAGAGAGAGTCAATTATCATATGGTTTCACTTATTTGCGGAGCATAACAAATAACACGGAGGACATGGGGAGATGGAGAGGAGAAGGGAGTTGAGGGAAATTGGGGGGGAGATGAACCATGATAGACTGTGGACTCTGTAAAACAACCTGAGGGTTTTGAAGGGGCGGGGGGTAGGACGTTGGGTGAGCCAGGTGGTGGGCATTATGGAGGGCACGTATTGCATGAAGCCCTGGGTGTGGTGCATAAACAATGAATTCTTGTATACTGAAAAGAAATTTTAAAAATTAAAAAATTTTAAAAAGAATAATAATAACTAGGTTATTGAATGTTTGTATTTAGCCCTGTGCTAAATGTTTTACAAGGATTTTCTCATCTTATCATTGCAAAAGCCCTATGAAAAAAGTATTTTTATTATTTCCCAGATTTTACAAATCTGACATTAGGCTCTTACTAGTGTCACTTATGACTGTGTTTGCTGGGGTGTCTTGATGGATCAGTTGTTAAGTATCTGCCTTTGGCTTGGGACATGATTCTGGGGTCCTGGGATCCAGCCTTGCGTCAGGCTCCCTGCTTGGCAGGAAGCCTGCTTTTCCCTCTCTCACTTTCCCTGTTTGTGTTGCCTCTCTCACTGTGTCTCTCTCTGTCAAATAAATAAAATCTTTAAAAAATATATTGTGTTGGCTTTTTTTTTTAGAGGTTACTGCCTATGTTCTCCTCTAGGATTCTGATGGATTCCTGTCTCACATTAAGGTCTTTTATCTTTTTCAATTTTATCTTTGTGTATGGTGTAAGAGAATGGTCGAGTTTCATTCTTCTACAGATAGCTGTCCAATTTTCCCAGCACCATTTATTGAAGAGACTGTCTTTTTTCCACTGTATATTTTTTCCTGCTTTTTTTTTGTTTAATTTTGTTGTATTAGTTGGCTTAAGGGATGTGATGATAAAATTTTGTGATTGATAATGTTCCATATTTTTTCTCCATGAATTGCTTTGAAGTTTCTCTCTCAGTTTTCTGATTTTCTAAACTAAATACAGAACTTTACATTTGGACCTATTAGATTTCTACTTAACAGTTTTATATTGTTTTTCTTTCTCTTTTTTTTCGGATGGGCATGTATTTTAAAGAATTTTCATAAATTTTATGTTTATCTATATAAATATTTAACATCTTTTAGAAAGATTTTATTCATTTATTTGACTGAGAAATAGAGATCACAAGTAAGCAGAGAGGAAGGCAGAGAGAAGAGGAAGCAGGCTCCCTCCTGAGCAGAGAGCCCAATGCGGGAGAAAAAAAAAAAGTGAGACACCAAAATTACATGAAAAAATCCAATAAAATAACGAAAGTAGTCTCAAAAGAAAGTGAGAAAGAAAACAGACATAATAGAGATAAAAGCCTTTACAGTTGATGTTTTTAGATTAAAAATTTTAGTTGATGTTCTGAAAAACATCAACTGAAATATAAGTGAAATCATATGGTGTTTGTCTTTATGTCTGACTTATTTCACTTAGCATAATACCCTTTATGTCCATCCATGTTGTCACAAACAGGAAGATTTCATTTTTAATGGCTGCATAATATTTCATTATACATATATATATGTATATATATATATATTATTCAGTATTATATACATCTTCTTTATCCATTCATCTATCAATGGATACTAGGGATGCTTCCATATCTTGGCTATTGTAATAATGCTGCAATAAACAGAGGGGTGCATATATGTTTTCAAATTAATGATTTTTAAAGATTTGATTGATTGACTGATAGAGCCTGAGTGAGGGGAGGGACAGAATGAGAGGGAGAGAGAGAATCTCCAGCAGACTCCATGCTGAATGTAGAACCCAGTACAGGGCTCTTCACAACCCAAAGATCATGACCTGAGCAGAAACCAGGAGTCAGATGCTCAACTGGCAGAGCCACCCAACCACCCCTCAAATTAGGGTTTTCATTTCCTTTGAGTAAATACCCAACTGTGGAATTACTTGATCATATGATATTTCAATTTTTAATTTTTTCAAGAACCCCTTTAATATTTTCCATAGCGGCTTCACCTATTTACATTCCTACCAACTATGCCCAGGAGTTTCCTTTACTCCACATCCTTAGCAACATTTGTTATTCCTTGTCCTTTTGATACTAGGCTTTCTGACTGGTGTGAGGTGAAATCAACAACAACAACAAAAAGAACAGAAACAGACTCATAAATACAGGGAACAAATTGGTGGTTGCTAGAAGGGAGGGAGATGGGGAGATAGGCAAAACAGGTGAAGGGAATTAAGAGATATAAACTTCCAGTTATAAAATAAAGTCATACGGATGAAAAGTATGGCATAAGAAATATAGTCAGTCATGTTGTAGTAACTTTGCATGGTCTCAGATGATAACTACACTTACCATGGTGAGCACTGTGTAATCTGCATAAGTGTAAGATCACTATGTTGTACACCTGAAACTAATATAACATTGTATTTTAACTACACTTCATTAAAAAAAATCTTATAGTTGATGAATGGACACTAGAAGAAACAGTTCTTTGATGAGTTAAGAGTCAAAAATAATTGAAGTATTAGACTTTTCAGAAATCAAAATGGTGTATTTGGGAGCAGTGAAAGTAAAATTTTACAGGAATTGAGAGAAAACCAGAAGTTACTTCTTAGACGTGTAATTTCCATAGCAGTAACACTAGCATTTCTTCTCTCTATAATCCCTCTCTCCAAATTCTAAGTGATGAATAATGTCCTATAACTGCAAATGATTTTACTTATCTTGCACTTGATTTATCTACAAAGGAGTCCTAATCAAACAAAAATGTGGTAAGATTAATGAATGTGTCATAAGGATTAATGGAGCATGAAGGAGTACATAGTGAGAAAGTGGTCCCAAAACTAGGTATCAGGCAGTTGTATGTCATCTGGCCACAGACCACCAATGAAAACCCAAACCATTGTATCTTAATTCTTCTAATGCACACATGCACATGTACATACGTTACTAATTCTTCCCTGAATTCCATCACCTTTTGGTCTCAGATACAGGCCTCCACTCTCAATTGGTTGAAGTTTACCATCCTCACCAATAACATAAAAATGTCTTATGTTAAGTTATTCAATTAACTAAGCTTTGATTATCTTCTATTTTTGAAATCTGCATCATTATCTTTCTTCCATAAAAATGAATATTTGGGAGCTGACCACACTATTTAACTAGAGATGCCCCTTTGCCTCCTCCCATCCAAGTCTCTGCTTTCACAAACCTTTTTGCTGGGCACTGAGGTCTGATAATATTTAATATTTTAAAGATTTTATTTATTCATCTGAGAGAAAGAGAGGGAGAGAGAGAACAGGGAGGAGGGAGGGGGAGAGGGAGAAGCAGCTTTCCCCTGAGCAGGGAACCTGACGCAGGGCTTGATTCCAGGACCCTGGGATCATGACCTGAACTGAAGGCAGACACTTAACAAACTGAGTCACCTAGGCACCCCAAGATCTGGTAATCTTTAAAAAGAGAGACTTGGCATGACCTTTCATAAAACACATGATTATGATTATACCTATCTGAGATAAATGTCTGATGTGTGACTGCGGGAACCTAGAAAAAAACTACTGAGAACATGCTTGGGTGTGGCACAGTATCAGATAATTAACATTTTCTCTGGAAATCTCCCTTAAAGTGGTAGAAAATACTAGTTGGAAATAAATTTCTATTGAAGTATTTTCTAGGACAAAGCCAGTTCTTATATTTAGGAACTCACTCCAAAGAATTGTGTTCCAGCTGGTTCCTTACTAAAAGATTTACTTGTTCTTTCTTTCTTTTTTTTAAGATTTTATTTATTTATTTGACAGACAGAGATCACAAGTAGGCAGAGAGGCAGGCAGAGAGAGAGAGGGAAGCAGGCTCCCCGCTCAGCAGAGAGTCCAATGCGGGGCTCGATCCCAGGACTCTGGGATCATGACCTGAGCTGAAGGCAGTGGCTTTAACCCACTGAGCCACCCAGGAGCCCCTACTTCTTATTTCTCATGGAAGTTATGTGTTAATCTTTTGGCTAGTAAACGAATATGCCAATTTTTAAAATTTTGGTGTTCCAGGAGCTATTCGGAACATTGAAGAAATGTTTTTTCTTAGTTCAAAGTTTAGGAAAATGAGAAAATGTTTAGACATATAGAAAAAATTGAATGACCTCTGGTGTTTTCTTCAATAGTATCTGAGTCAAAGATAATTTTTTTAAAGATTTTATGTATTTGACAGACAGAAATCACAAGTAGGCAGAGAGGCAGGCAGAGAGAGAGGAGGAAGCAGGATCCTTGCTGAGCAGAGAGCCCGATGTGGGGCTCAATCTCGGGACCCGGGGATCATGACCTGAGCCGAAGGCAGAGGCTTTAACCCACTGAGCCACCCAGGTGCCCCTGGACAAAGATAATTTCTTAATGTTCAGTTTTCAATATTCTTATGGGCAACCATTCTATTTAATCCATGTCACTGTAACAAACATGAATCTTTCCAAAATAGCCTCTAGTTAGCTTCCTTTTTCCAACCAAACAGAAACATTAATTAAAAATAAAACATCTTTCACCCATCTGTGAGGTTGCATTTTATTTTTCAGGATAGATTTCTTTCAAGCTCTTACTTACTAAGCACAACATTTGATTATATTTGTGCCTTTAACCTGTGTGTCAGCACTGAAATTAATCATTTGACCTCTTTCAAAGTAATTGACTTTGCTGTGATTTTTAGAAGTTAATAAAACCATGCTACAGATAAGACACTAGAAAAGAAGTTTAGGTAAATATTATCTTTAGAAATGAGTCCTTTCAGCAGTACCTTAAAAATAGTGACTTCCATGATGAAGAAAAATTAATAGCTTTTTCCTTTTTCATTAAGTATAACAAATGAAATATTTAATTCACCAGTATGTGACTTATGGCTACTTAAGTAAAGATGATAATAATGATGGTTTCTTATGAAGGAAGTTTTCCCTGTAGTAATCTTAAAAACTCACCTTTCATTTTGGTCCATTTCTCCTAGCGAACACATATGATTAGCATAGTTTGATATATGTGTTTTTCTCTACACATTTGTGTGTATTGGTGTTTTAATACTTTGTCTTCTCTTTTCCTTTAAATTATAAAAAATTGGTGAAAATATATGCTTTATATAATACACATTCAACAAATGGTAGTATTTACAACTGATTGAGTAGCGTCCAATTCAATCAAACTGTACAGTCTTTTCAAAGGACAAAATCTGTTTCTGTTCCTTGGTAAAGTTAAAGTCAGGTGGGCAAACTCATACACTGATGGTAGATGTGCAGTTTTGTGTATTTCCCAAGGGAAAATAAAAAATATTTTTAACAAAATAATATATACCCTATTGAATTTCAGTTAATTTAATCTAAAAACATAATTAGGAAAAACACTTTTTTACAGGATATTTATCAATGCTGGGTTTATAATATCAAAGTAAATGTTTAACAATAAAAGATCTGTTGATTAAAGTATGGTATAACTTTAATTTCATGACTATTAAAACCTTGGAATGTAATATGTACTGGCATTAAAATATTTTTAAAATATGGCTGGTTGAAAAACAAATAACCGGACAACATGTTCATATTATATTATTTTTTTAAGTCTCTATGCATATGCATAAAAAGAATGGAATGAAATTTGTCTTTAAGAGGTGGGCTTATGGATGATTTATGCTATTTTTTCTGTCCTATGTTTTTCTAGTTTTCTGCAATAAGCATGTACTATTTTAGAAATTAGAGGAGAACATATAACAATATTTTCTAAGGTAATGTCAATATTTACCAGTGAAATAATGAGCATGGAAGATGCCTAGAAGAATTTTCTGATTCTCCAGCTTCCTTTCCTCCCCTTTATAAAGACTACCAAAGGGGCGCCTGGGTGGCTCAGTGGGTTAAAGCCACTGCCTTCGGCTCAGGTCATGATCTCAGGGTCCTGGGATTGAGCCCCGCATTGGGCTCTCTGCTCAGCAGGGAGCCTGCTTCCTTCTTTCTCTGCCTGCTTGTGATCTCTGTCTGTCAAATAAGTAAAATCTTTAAAAAAAAAAAAAAGACTACCAAGGAATGGTAGGTGGAATGAGAAATGATAGGTTAACTTGCCTTCCCATACCTCTGCTAGAAGGGTGCTACCCTTAGTCTGTGATTCCCTCATTAAAGTCAGGCTCCTGAGAAATATCTCACTGGTTCCATGTCTGTCAAATTCAGTCTATTCCTGGATAGGGTTTCTTGTTCCAAGCCTTTTCTGTCTTCCTGCCATGGTTAACTGGCCTGGTCAATAAAATTCCCTCTACTGCCATTCCAAAAACTAGTAATGCTTAAGGAGAACTCTTGCAAGAAAATCTTGCTTTCTTTTCTTTTGGATTCTCTTTCCCCACTCTGGAGAATTAAAGACACTAACTGGACAGAAAAAGCCTCAGGTCACAAAATTACCCTCTCCCTGTATTAGTAATCAAAGAATCAAGAAAATAGAAAAGAAAGAAAGCGTTTTTATAATTTTTAACATAAGAACAGGGAAGAAAGGTGAGCATTCACTGTATCACACCCCTCAAATTCCCCAGAGCAAAGGTTTTATAACTGTTGGAAATGTGATGAAATTATCAAAGTACCTGAAATCAGGGACTTAAAGTAAATCACACTTCATTTTGTTCTGTGAGAGTATGAAACTCACATTTTCAATCAGATAGAAGATAAAATTAAGTACTCTTACATCTGTGCAATCAATAACTTTAACCATTTTAACTATACCTTGCATGTGTCATATCAAAAAATCCATATTCACATATCTCATGTTGTACTAACTTGGGGAGGAAGTTGCAAGTGAAAATCAAGGAATGTATGTTACCCTTTTTGATCCTCCAAATGATACTTTTCCACCTTGTGTTACTCTTTTCATTACTATAGTGGCTCTTTCAAGCCTGCCTACTTTTAAACTCCATGATCCATGTGCCAGGGCCCCCAAAGAAAATGAAACAAGGACAGTGAATATGATGCCAAGAAATAATTCATCCTATATGTTAAAACTCTGGTTTTAAAAAAAGTCCCAAAACCACATCTTTAAAGTTCCCAGTTCTGGAGTCTAAGGGAAAGTCCTGAGCTCTCCCTGTCATGTATTTACAACTAGATATCATCCATATCGAAGTCAATAAACTGGAGACTGATCTGCAGTCTAGAAGAACAAACTCCACAACTGAATATAGAGAAGAAGATGCATCTGAAAGGTTAGGAAGGTCAGAAAGATGAAGAGAGGCTACCCACAGGAAGAAGGAAGTTGTGTGCACACAGAGGGCAGAAAAACAAGGCCCTTCCTTCAGGGAGCTCACATGGGGAAAACCAATTCCCAAAATAGTCTGCCTTTGAAATCCAGAGGGGCTGAATTCCGTGAGTTTGCATTAAACAATAGGACTTAGAGACTGGAGCTTTATTTTTTTTAAGATTTTATTTATTTATTTGACAGCGAGAGACACAGGAAGAGTGGGAATACAAGCAGGGGGAGTGGGAGAGGGAGAAGCAGGCTTCCTGCTGAGCAGGGAGCCTGATATGGGGCTCAATCCCAGGTCGCTGGGATTATGACCTGAGCCGAAGGCAGAGGCTTAACCCACTGAGTCACCCAGGCGCCCCAAGACTGGAGCTTTAAAAGTCAACTGAGTCAGCACTGGTGGATCTTTACTGAGATCCTCTCAATAGATGCAGAAAAAGCATTTAACAAAATACAGCATCCATTCTTGATAAAAAAACCCTCTGCTCTGGGGCACCTAGATGTCTCAGTGGGTTAAAGCCTCTGCCTTCGGCTCAAGTCATGATCCCAGGGTCCTGGGATTGAGCCCCGCATTGGGCTCTCTGCTCAGCAGGGAGCCTGCTTCCTCCTCTCTCTCTCTGCCTGCCTCTCTGCCTCCTTGTGATCTGTCAAATAAATAAATAAAATCTTAAAAAAAAACTCTCTGCTCTGTAGGGATAGAAGAAACACATCTCAATATCATAAAAGTTGTATATGAAAGACCCAGGGCTAATATCTTCTTCAGTGGGGAAAAACTCTCAGTTTTTCCCCTAATATAAGGAACTTGACAGGGATTTCCACTCTCACTACTGTTGTTTAACATGGTACTAGAATGTCTAGCCTCAGAAATCAGACAACAAAAAGAAATAAAATACATCCAAATCAGCAAGGAAGAGGTCAAACACTCACTATTTTCAAATGACATGATACTCTAGGTAGAAAACCCAAAAGATTCTACCAAAAATTGCTAGGAATGATGCATGTATTCAGCAAACTCATAGGATATTAAAATCAATGTACAGAAATCTGTTGCATTTCTATACACCAATAATGAAGCAGCAGAAAGAGAAATCAAGGAATCAATTTCATCTACAATATCACCAAAAACTGTAAGATACCTAGGAATAAACCTAACCAAATATGTAAAAGATCTGCACAGTGAATTATAGAACACTTATGAAAAAAATGAAGAAGACACAAAGAAATGGGAAAACATTCCATGCTCATAAATTGGAAGAACAAATATTGATAAAATGTCTATACTACCAAAGCAACCTATACATTCAATGCAATCCCTACAAAACACCAGCATTTTTTTTCTGAGAGCTTGAACAATTATAAAATCTGTATGAACAAGAAAAGACCCTGAAAAGCTAAAACAGTGTTGAAAAGGTAAGCCAAAATGGGCAGCATCACAATGCCATACTTCAAGCTATATTACACAGTTATAACCATGAAGGTAGTATGGTACTGGCACAAGAACAGACTCATAGATCAATGGAACAGAGTAGAGAACCCAGCAATTGACTGGCAACTGTATGGTCAACTAATCTTCGACAAATGAAAGAATATCTAAAGGAAAAAAAGACAGTCTCTTCAACAAATTACATTGGGAATATTGGACAGCCACATGGAGAAAAATGAAACTGGTCCACTTTCTTTCACCATACAGAAAAATAAATTCAAAATGGGTGAAAGACCTAAATACAAGTCAGGGAAATATCAAAATCCTAGAGGATAGCCATTTGTATGTCTTCATTGGAGAAGTATCTGTTCATACCTTCTGCACATGAAAAAAATGTTCATCATCACTAGCCATCACGGAGATTCAAATTAAAACCACATTGAGATACCACCTCACACCAGTTAGAATGGCCAAAATTAGCAGCAAGACAGGAAACAACGTGTATTGGAGAGGATGTGGAGAAAGGGGAACCCTATTACACTGTTGGTGGGAATGCAAGTTGGTGCAGCCACTCTGGAGAACAGTGTGGAGATTCCTCAAGAAGTTAAAAATAGAGCTTCCTTATGACCCTGCAATTGTGTTACTGGGTATTTACCCCAAAGATACAGATGTGGTGAAAAGAAGGGCCATCTGTACCCCCATGTTTATAGCAGCAATGGCCACGGTCGCCAAACTGTGGAAAGAACCAAGATGCCCTTCAACGGACGAATGGATAAGGAAGATGTGGTCCGTATACACCATGGAGTATTATGCCTCCATCAGAAAGGATGAATACCCAACTTTTGTAGCAACATGGACAGGACTGGAAGAGATTATGCTGAGTGAAATAAGTCAAGCAGAGAGAGTCAATTATCATATGGTTTCACTTATTTGCAGAGCATAACAAATAACACGGAGGACATGGGGAGATGGAGAGGAGAAGAGAGTTGAGGGAAATTGGAGGGGGAGATGAACCATGAGAGACTATGGACTCTGAAAAACAACCTGAGGGTTTTGAAGGGGTGGGGGGTGGGAGGTTGGGGGAGCCAGGTGGTGGGTATTATGGAGGGCACGCATTGCATGGAGCACTGGGTGTGGTGCAAAAACTATGAATTCTGTTACGCTGAAAAAAAAATTAAAAAAAAATTCTAGAGGAGAAAACAGCCAGGAACATCTTTGATCTTGGCCGCAGCAACTTCTTACCGGACACATCACTGGAAGCAAGGGAGACAAAAGTAACAGTGAACTATTAGGAGCTCATCATGATAAAATCTTCCACACAGCAAAGAAACAATCAACAAAACTAAAATGTAACCAACAGAATTGGAGAAGATAATTGAAAATGATATATCAAATCAAGGATTAGTATGCAGGGTGCCTGGGTGGCTCAATCGTTAAACTTCTGTCTTCGGCTCAGGTCATGATCCCAGGGTCCTGGAATGGAGCCCTGCATCAGGCTCCCTGATTGGTGGGGAGCCTGATTCTCCTTCTCCCACTCCCCCTGCTTGTGTTCCCTCTCTCACTGTGTCTCTCTCTGTCAAGTAATAAATAAAAACTTAAAAAAAAGTGTTAGTGTCCAAATATAAAACAACTTCTCAAAGCTAACACCCAAAAAACAAAGATTCCAGTTAAGAAATGGGTAGAAGAGGGACACATGGGTGGCTCAGTTGGTTAAACATCTGACTTTTGATTTTGGCTCATGTCATGATTTCAGGGTCATGAGATGGAGCCCCGAGTCAGGCTCTCCACTCAGCTCAGAGTCTGCTTGGAATTTTCTCTCTCCCTCACCCTATGCCCTTCCCCCCACTCATGCTCTCAATCACTCTCTAAATAAATAAAATCTTAAAAAAAGAAATGTACAGGAGACATGCATAGACTTTTTTTAAAGAAGACATACAGATAACTAATAGATGCATGAAAATATATTCAACATCACTCATCATCAGGGAAATATGAATCAAAACCACAATGAGATACCCCCTCACTCCTATCAGAATGGCTAAAATTAATAACTCAGGAAATAACGGACATTCATGAGGATCCAGAGAAAGGGGAACCAACTTCCAACTGTTGGTAGGAAGCTAAGTGGTGCAGCTAAAAATGTATGGGTGTTCCTCAAAAAAGTTAAAAATAGAACTATCCTCTAATCCTCTAATTCTACTTACTTACCCAAAGGATACAAAAATATATATTTATATAATTTTTATATATTTATATAATTTTTAATTTTTCTGTTTTTATTTTTCTCCCATTCTTCTCACCCTGGTTTCAGATATCTTCTGATTTGGTTAGCATATATTTTTCTGGAGTCTTTGCCACACTTTCAATATTTATTCTCTCATTCATATATTCATATCTGGATGAAATGACAGGACTGAAAAACTCACCTCCAAAAAATGAATAAGAGGCAGTACCGAAGGCTAGGGACCTAATCAATATTGACATTGACAATATTTCAGAACTAGAGTCCAGAATGATGGTTATCAAGGTGCTAGCTGGGCTAGAAAAAAGCATGGAAGACATTAGAGATTCCCTTACTGGAGAAACAAAAGCCCTTTCTGGAGAAACAAAAGAACTGAAATCTAACCAGGTTGAAATTTAAAAAGCTATTAATTATGTGCAAACAAGAAAGGAAACTCTTACTGCTAGGATAATTGAGGCAGAAGAGAGAATTAGTTATATACAAGACCAAGTGAAGGAGAGTAAGGAACCTGGGCAAAAGAGAGAAAAACAACTATTGGACAATGAGGGGGAAATTCTAGAGATAAGTGATACCATAAAATGAAACAATATTAGGATAATTGGGATTCCAGTAGAAGAAGAGAGGAAGAGAGGGAAAGAAGGTAGATTGGAG
>PISX010025733.1:0-25505 GCA_004024625.1 Mellivora capensis | reverse complement strand
CCTGCCGTGTTCCTGATCTTAACGGAAAAGCTTTCAGTTTTTCTCCATTGAGAATGATATTTGCGGTGGGTTTTTCATAGATGGCTTTGATAATATTGAGGTATGTGCCCTCTATCCCAACACTTTGAAGAGTTTTGATCAGGAAGGGATGCTGAACTTTGTCAAATGCTTTTTCAGCATCTATTGAGAGTATCATGTAGTTCTTGTTCTTTCTTTTATTAATGTGTTGTATCACATTGATTGATTTGCGGATGCTGAACCAACCTTGCAGCCCTGGAATAAATCCCACTTGGTCGTGGTGAATAATCCTTTTAATGTACTGTTGAATCCTATTGGCTAGTATTTTGGCGAGAATTTTCACATCTGTGTTCATCAGGGATATTGGTCTGTAATTCTCTTTTTTGATGGGATCCTTGTCTGGTTTTGGGATCAAGGTGATGCTGGTGTCATAAAATGAGTTTGGAAGTTTTCCTTCCATTTCTATTTTTTGGAACAGTTTCAGGAGAATAGGAATTAATTCTTCTTTAAATGTTTGGTAGAATTCCCCTGGGAAGCCATCTGGCCCTGGGCTTTTGTTTGTCTGGAGATTTTTGATGATTTCTATTTCTTCCTGGTTCAGTTGTGGTAATATGGTAGTTCTATTTTTAATTTTTTGAGGAACTTCCTACCATTTTCTATAGTGGCTGCACCAATTTACATTCCTTCCAACAGCATACGACATCCTTCTGCACATCTTTCCCAATACTTGTTATTTATTTTCTTTTTGATACTAGCTGTTCTGACTGATGCGATATGCTATCCCATTGTGGTTTTGATTTGTGTTTCCCTGATGATTACTGATGTTGAGCATTTTTCCATGTATCTGTTTGCCATCTGTATGTCTTCTTTGTAGAAATGTTTATTCAGGTCCTCTGTCCATTTTTTATTGGATTCTTTGTTTGATATTGAGTGTGAAGTTCTTTATATGTTATGGAAATTAACCCCTTATCAGTTATATCATTTGCAAATATCTTCTTCCATTCAGCAGTTTGCCTTTTTATTTGTTAATGGTTTCCTTAGCTGTGTAAAAGCTTTCAAGTTCAATGTAGTCCCATTTTTTTTTTAATTTTTGCTCTTTTTCCATTACCTCAGATAACAGATTTAAAAAAAATTGCCCAGACCTGTGTTTTCTTCTAGGAGTTTTTTGGTTTAAAATCTTACATTCAAGTCTTTAATTCATTTTGAGTTTATTTTTGTATATGGTAGAAGAAAGTAGTCCGGTTTCATTCTTCTGCATGTAGCTGTCCAGTTTTCCCAACTCCATTCATTAAAGAGTCTTTTTCCACTGTATATCCCTGCCTCCTTTGTTGGAGATTGATTGACCACACAAAATTGATTTATTTCTGGGCTCTCTATTGTGTTCCAGTGGTATATGTGTCTATTTTTGTGCTGGTAACATACTGTTTTGATTACTACAGCTGTGTAGTATAGTTTGAAATCAGGGAGTGTGATACCTCCAGCAGCAGTCTTCTTCCTCAAGATTGCTTTGGCTACTTGAAGTTTTTGAAGTTTCATAAAAATTTTTCTAGTTCTGTGAAAAATGTCATTGGGATTTTGATAGGGATTGCCCTGAAGTTACAGATTGCTTTAAGTAGTATGGACATTTTAACCATATTAATTATTCTAATCAGCGAACTCAATGTATCTTTCTATTTGTTGGTGTTGTCTTTGGTTTCTTTCGTGAATGTCTTATAGTTTTTGGAGTATATGTCTTTCACCTCCTTGACTAAATTTTTTCCTAGGTATTTTATTCTTTTTGATGCAATTGTAATGGGACTTCTTTTTTAACTTCTCTTTCTGATGGCTCATTATTACTGTATAGAAATGAAACAGACTTCTGTATATTAATTTAGTATCCTGCAACTTTTGAATTCATTTGTTACTTCTAATAGTTATTTGGTGGAATCTGTAGGGTTTTCTATATATAGTATCATATTGTCTGCAAATAGTGATAGTTTTACCTTACCAATTTGGATGCTTTTTATTTCTTGTCTTAATGCTGTGTCTGGGAATTCTAGTACTATCTTGAATAAAAGTGGTGAGAGTGAACATTCTAGTCTTGTTCCTGATCCTAGAGGAAAGCTCTTTGCTTTTCATTATTTTCACTATTGAATGTAATATTACTTGTGGGTTTGTAGTATATTGACTTTTTATGTTGAGGTACATTCCCTCTAAACCCACTTTGTTGAGAATTTTTATCAAAATTGGATGTTGAATTTTGTCAAATTCTTATTCTGCATCTACTATGATGATCATATAATTTTTATCCTTCATTTTGTTAATGTGGTATCTCATGCTGATTGATTTACAAATATTGAACCATCCTTGCATCCCTGGAATAAATACCACTTAATTGTGGTGAATGATCCTTCTGATATATTGTTGGATTTGGTTTGCTAAGATTTTGTCAAAGATTTTTACATCAGTTATCATTAGGAACAAGACTTAGAATAAAAATATTGCCCCTCCTACCTAGACTCAGAAGGCAAAACTGATTAACAGATACAAATTATTAATATAAATAATTATCAGGACAAATTTTGATGAAGTATTGAGGACCAAAGAGAAACATAAGATCTATAAAATTTGAAATAATGGACTCATTTATAAAGGGGGAGAAGAATAACTTTCATTATATTTACTTCCATGTTTTAACATGAAGTGAATCTATCAAAATTTTTCAAAAAAAAAACGTTAGTTGGAGACTCATACACTCAGATGGAAATACAGAGTCACAAAGTTCCTTCACTTATTTATTAAGCACTGGGTGCCAGGGACATTCTTATAGGAGGGAAAACAGCAGTACAGAAGAATTATATATAGCTGCTTACCTCAGGAAATTTTTCTCTGTTGCGGAGGATGAATTATTCAACAAATAATTACTATAAGTAGAGGAAAACATTAGAAGAAATGTTATTTTGTGTGCTTTGAGCCATTAGCTTTAAACTTACTTTTGACTTATTTTGCCTATTTTTAAATTAGAAAAAAATGATTATTTTTACTATGTATTTTTATCACATTTTATTAAGTGTTTGAAATAGTTTTGTTATTTTAATTAGAATTTATCTGAATTCAAGAGCTAAATTTGCTAATTTTCCCTGAAGATCTGCTTCATTCCCCTTTTGCTTCCATCAAGGTTTTTTCATCATTGCAAGAGGACTAATTTCCTTTACTAAAGAGCCATAAATATGAATTCCTTCAAATCAGCCCTCTTTGTTATCCTTCCATCCATGCAGATGCAATAATTCCTCATACAAAAACTTGTTTAATTGATCAGAAACTACTATAAGATTTTAAATATTAAAGAATAAATAGAAACAAGCACTATGGTACAAATTTTCTGAATAAAACTGATGTTGATATCAATGTCCCACTAAGGGGATGCTCTAGACTTTTTGAAAAAAAGTAAAAGAATGGAAAAAAAACAGTAATAATAACACCAATAACAAAAATAATCATGATGATAGCACAGATGTAGGTGCTCTTGAAGAAAGTTTGTGACCAAGATCTCTGGTCCACTGTTACAGATCACTCCCTTCATTTAATGCCAGCTGAGTCACTCATCTTTCTGTGTATCAGATTCATTATACTAGTTCAATATTTACTGACTGTTCATGACATACTAAGCACAATCCCTAAAAGTGAGCTAACACAGCTGCTCCACAGTTTTCTTTCTGCCTTTGCAAACTTGCACCGCAAACTCCAACAGGGTAAAAGGTTATGCCAGTCAGCCCACTATTCGTGTGAGAATAACCTTGATCTTGACCACTTGTTGGATGCAGTGAACTCTGAAGTGAGTTTTGCGGAAAAGAAAACATTGACTACAAATAAGAAAGGGTCCCTGTTCTCCCGGAAGACATTTAAGATAAAAGTCAGAAGATTAGTCAAACAGGTTTAGTGTTGAAGAGGAGAAAATGGTAGTCAGCTTTAAAAGAGAGCTCAAGATTTTCTTATTCTTTGCTATTATGTTACATTACCCAGCAGGTTACAGGGTCAGGCATCAACAGGGCCCCTTGGCAGATGGTGGAATACTTGATGTGATCAAGGGGCCATATGTGGCCCTCCACTGTGCCCTCTTAGGTTCTCTTCTCCTTTTGACTCTTCCACTCTTGAGATCGACAATCTCTTTTTATTCTTTCTCTCTTCAGAGGTCTCTACTCTGAGCAGGTCTGTGGTGAGTAACTTGGATTCAGTTCTAGGTCCCAGAAAGAAATGTCCTTTCCTTCTCTTTGCAGTGCTTTCTTCTTTGGATCCTTCTTTCTATACTGCCCCATGTCATGAAACTAGGGAACTACAGAGCAGACATAGGAAAAAGGGGATCAGAAGTATGCTGGGCTTACTCTTAAGAACAACCATAGATAAGTCTGGAGCCTTCAGAAGAGAAGGACTTGTTCCCCTAGTTGCTGAGGAGGTTAAGATGATCTTCAATCACCAACCCTCTTTGAAAAAGGATTGCCTTAACTAAGAAATCCACCTTGCTCAAAGTTATACCTCCTTCCAGGGTAAGCTTCCATTCACAACCTATCCATACTTAACAAAACTCTGAAAAGCCATCCCAACTCCAGAGCTACCCTTGAGGTCAGCAAAGGCCTTCATGGGGACTGTGTTATTGCTCAACTTCTCCCTCTTCCCCATACTGCTTCTTAGTCATCCCTTTGACAGCCCAATAGCAATACTTAATCCATGTACTGCTTATCTAAAAAAATAAAATCGTAGAAACCACTCATATCTTACAAGTTATACAAAAACAGGTGGTACTTGTCCATGGGCTATAGTTTGCCAACCCTTACTCTATAACTACTTTCTTAAATTAAGTCAGCTTTGGGAATCTTAGTATAAACATATGTCATTATGATGCACATTTCCAAAGTTAAAATGTTTAAGCTAGAAACGCTTACATTTAAGTCATTGGTGGGGAAATCAGGAATACCAACTCAGAAATATTAAGCTAAACCATTCACATGAACAAAAACATTCCCACTCTCCATGTTGTATTTTTTCATGAAATAAAAATATTTTTTGTTTGTTTGTTTGAGGGCCAAACATTCTTGCAGTGGAATATGAAAGTCACTTGGAAAAAAAAAAAAAACATTATCAACAATTAGATTTAAATTTGGGAGCTGTGATGAAGAGTGGTTTTCTATAACTTTCTTACTTTGAATTTCATGGAATCTGGCAGCAGTCTAAGGCACAGTATCACCTTCACGTGTAATTTACATTGAAAAGAAGCTTCAAGGAAATGACCCACTGAACCTATTCATCAAGAGATCTAGTATCTACTCAGCAGCTATTGGGACTTCAGGCCAGGTATGCCACTGCCCTAGTCTTCAGCCACTGTAGCAATGAAAATGGACATGATATCCCTGAAACCCTCTACCTTCCATCTCAGAGTTCTAGAAGAACCAGCAACTGGGATTGTTACCTTAAGGGCTGAGTACTCAAAAGTATTCATGTGATGAGTTATTGTGAGTAAATAAATAAATGAAGAGCTCAAAAAAGATACTCAAGTGGAACTATTCTCCACTTTGATTTTGTTGTTCACTTCCTGCTCAGGCTTTATTACGAACTATGGACAGAAAAAATTTCAGTGGCCTATTTGACGTAAATACCTAGTCAAGGTCAACCTTGTATGAAAATAGACTCTATTTCAGTTTTGAAATTCCAATTAACTTCGTATCAGATAACTGATTTCTTTCATCAAATATAAGAGACAGAACATTGTATTCTAGAGAATTAAAATATCCCGGAAGAGAGTGTCTAGAATAGAAATCTGATATGATTCATGCTTTCTTTTTTTTCCCCTTCTCTGTTATAGGTGTAATCTTTTTAGAGGAATTCATGGTTAATCCTATAATGATATCTGAAGGAAAATCAGTGAGGATAGAGTAGACCTGATTTTTCTAACCATAAACACTATCAATTAGAGCTAGAAATAACTTTGGGAAACCATGGCCACAAAGACTATGGTTAAACTAAAAATAACATGATACAATTTGAAGGGGGTGGACGGTAGTTCAGACAAGAGTTTTTCCTTTATTGCAGGTTTTTCAGGCGGAGGTCACTATGAAGTCAACCATTGTGGTTTCCAACATAGATCCTCAATGTAATTCTTTTCCTTTATTAGACTTCCCAACCCTTTAAAGCTCCCTCAAGACTTGCTTTTTTTCTGGGAAACCTGATCAGGCACCTTCTTCATTTGAGACTGAGAGATAGAATATCAGGGCAGAAAGAGGAACCAGGACAAAGTAGTAAGAGTTGAATGTCAGATAGAACTTTCTCTTAATAATGGTGCCTAAACTTTTTTTTTCTTCGCCATGGGCCATAGCCATCTATTTAAGAAACAGTGGGATTTGTCTATTTTTGAACTAATTCAGTCCAGCTTACCCTGGCACTTAAACGTTACAACCAAGCCGTGTTTCATACAAATCAACTGCTTTTTCATCAGTTAATACCAACTTATTTTATTGAAGAGAAAAACAAATCTTTGTAAAATAATAAAGCTACATAATGACACTCAGTTTATCACAGTTTCAAAACTTCAAACATGAATTGAGTAACCATGCTTTAAGGGAAAAGGGTCATGATTTGAAATAGTGATATTGCTTGGTCATTCAAATTATAAAGCCAAGATATAAAAGAAATGGTGAAATACAGGAGAAAACTGGGTTATATAATAACCCATAAGGTTGAAGGCCAAAAGTTAGAGGCTTCTGGGCTCAATGCTATCTTGTTCATATCCTGAAGGGAACATATTACTCTCACTGTGGCAAAACTCTACTACAGGGTACCCATCTCTTTTTTGTTACTAACAGAATCTTAATTTTGTTTAGGGGGAATATCGTGTCCAAGCTAACCACACACACATACACACACATACATACACACAGTACTTTTCAACTTCCCTGTGGCTCCAGATGTCCATATGACATGGTTCTTTCCAAGGAGATGTAAGTGATAGTATGTTCCTGGGAAATTTTGCCTCAACTCTAAATTCCATGCCTCTTTCCCTTCACCTTTCCCCTTCTTTCTTAAAGGCACTATGTTTGGAAGTAGATGAACCAAGTTGTAATCATAAGGAAAAGATGCCAAGATAATGGGACAGGGCAGAAAGAGCTATACCAGCACTGGACTGCTTTCTCTGGTTGTCTTTGTTCATGAGAAAAAAATAAAGCCCTATATGTTTCAGCCGTTGGCATTTTGATCATTTGAGCCAAAGACAATCCCTGACTCATCTTGGAAGTTAAGGAGCCCAAGGTCCCCTTCACTGACCAAAGTAACCTGATACATAGCACCACCATATTTCAAATCCACATCTGTTTCTCAGGAACCCCCTCTCTGTCTACATCTTTGTCTTTGCTCTTTGCCTCTGCTTCTTCCAGGGAGTCCTGGCACCTACAGTATTTAGCTATGGCTCATGTTCTTAAAAATGATTCCCTTCACAATGTTAAATAACAGGCTTCTCTTCTGTATAACTTTCTCATGCCAGAAATGTGTTCACAGGTTTTTTGCCATTGTCCTTTGGAAAACCAAAGGAAGTTCAGGGCAAGTTTTGTAAAGAAGAGGGCACTGGACCTGGGCCAGGCAGGATGTCAGGGATTTCACTGACTGAGGTCATGGAAAGAAAGTCATTTCAAGCAAAATGAGCCCTTTGAGCAAAAGCGTGGGGAGGATCAACTTCAGTTTGGCAAGAGCAGAGAGTATGTGAAGGCTATATTTACTTTTTTAAGCATTTTTTTCTTTTTAATAAGGTAACATTTTTATTTATTTTGAAAGATTTTTCCCACCAAGGGGAAAGTCTACTTTTAGTATGATATCAAAAGCTCAATGCCACTCTGAAACAAAGAAAATTACATACAAAAATAGGCAGTATCAGCCACTACTAGCTATGGTGGGATTACATTTCCCTATTTTCTCTCTTACTTAGTTGCAAAGGAATATCAGTGTACCACGAAGTCTCTCTGCTCTGTACTGTCTTACACATTTGTAGATTTCACTCTATCCTAATATTAGGATATTTACATATTAAGTTCCTACACAGCCTTGAACATGAGGTAAATACCCATTTAACACCTCATTGTTCTTTCTTATTTTCACCAGTCATAATAGGTGGACATGGTTAATTTGGTTCATGATTTTATATCAGTTGAACTCTGTATAGCTTGTATTTTTACTATTCTGTGAGTCAACATATCCTGGAAATGGGTCTTTGATGTGAGGTTTTTAAAACTGTGTAATATCTCAAGAATAGCATGAAGTGCTTTTCAGGTGATCATACATCACTTCAAGACAATTAACCGAGAGGAAGTAGTGACAGTTTAAACTCAGCTATTAATACTTTTTTTAAAGATACTAATTACAAGTTCCCTTATCAGCTGTGCTGCTGTGTTTAAAAAAAAAAAAAAAAAAAAAACAATCTTATGGCCGCTATCAAATACCATCACGTTTTTGCAAATGGTTGCGGCAAACACACACAGAGGCCTTGTGAGTACTGAATATGGTTGCCTGGGGTTTGACACAACTGTTTTTTAAGATTTATTTGAGAGAGCACGCAGGCACAAGTGGTAGGAGCAGCAGAGCGAAAGAGACAAGCAGATTCCCCACTGCGCTCGGAGCCCAACACAGGGCTCAATCCCAGGACCCTGAGATTGTGACCTGAGCTGAAACTAAGAGTCAGACCCACAACCGACTGAGCTGCCAGGCACCCTTGGCCCAACTTTTTAAAAACATTTTTCTAACGCGGGCTTAGTGCTGCTTCTTCTCAATCATCCATTTCCTCTAATAATGGCTTCTGTAGATGGGCTGACAATCAGTTGTCATCCCAGAGTATGCCTTAGCAGTCTTCCCCAGGACTCTTCTCCATCATGATTTACTATTCAAAAGAAGAAGTGGAAGTGAACACTGACAGATCAAAATGGCACATCTCTATGTGTGATGCCTGTTTCCAAGGAAGGTATTGATACTACCAAGGGATTAACCTTGAAACCTTTGCACATCTTCAGGCCTATCACTCTGAAGTGAGTTGCAATCACATGAGTGGCTGCATCGCTACACATTTTAAGATTCTTTATTACGACAAACATTCCATGTGCCTGTTTTGCATTATCGCAGATAAAAGTTAGGCTCTATAAATGTAGCTGTATTGGCTTTTAAAATTACTTCTGCTGGGGCGCCTGGGTCATTCAGCGTCTGCCTTTGGCTCAGGTCATGATCCCAGGGTTCTGGAGCCCACATCGGGCTCCCTGCTCAGGGAACCTGCTTCTCCCTCTCCCAGTCCCCCCTGCTTGTGTTCCCTCTCTCGCTGTGTCTCTATCAAATAAAATCTTTTAAAAATTTTTCTTATGCCCTAAATATTTCCAAAATTATTTCAGAGGTAGTGTACAGTGAAAAATGGAGATGCAGTAAGACCACCAACAGTGAGTTTGGAAAAGTGCTGAATGATGACCCCGGAGGAGATAGTGATACCAGATGACCAAACCTCAGAAGACCCACGGCAACTGAACGCATAACTGACCTCTGAACTTGAGGGCGGCAAAAGCATGAAACAAAACAAAAATGTGATGTGTTACATTGTGCTTGCTGCAAATAAACAGAAGCCAATGGTTTGCCAAGAGTCGTTTGAAAGGATTTATTGACTATCAGTCACATATTAGATTGTTCTGAAGCAGTGTGTTCTGAAGCCTGGGAATTTTGTTCAGTGCAGATGGTCCCGGGCTCTACTGGAGATGCTAAATGGACACCAAAAGTTGAGAACCAAACTACGTGATGGGCAGTAGTTGATGAAAAAAAAAAATTGTAATTGAAGTACAGTTGAACATACATCAGTTTGTTGTGTAATGTTTTTTAACTTGACAATTACATACATTATGAAATGGTCACCACTATAAGTGTAGTCACCATCTGTCACCACACATTATTAAATATTATTGACTATATTCTCTATGCTGTACTTTTCATCCCTGCTGTGTATAATTTATTAAGTGGAAGTTTGTTCCCTTTAATTTGTCTCACCCGTTTCACCCATCCCCCACCAACCTCTCCTCTGGTAACCACTGCCTTATGCTCTGTATTTATGAGTCTGTTTTCCTTTTTTTGTTGTTTTTTAGATTCCACATATAAGTGAAATCTTATGGTAGTAGTCTTTCTTTGTCTGACTTATTTCACTTAACCTCTAGATCCATCCATGTTTTTGTAAAAGGCAAGATTTCATCCTTTTTAAAGGCTGACTAATATTTCCACTGTGTGTGTATGTGTGTGTGTGCATACCACATCTTCTTCATCCATTCATCTAGAAGGACACTTAAGTTGTTTCCATATCTTGGCTATTGTGAAAAATGCGGCATTAAACATAGGGGTGCATATATCTTTTCAAATTAGTGTTTTTGTTTTTTAGGGAGTAAATACCCAGACATGGAATTACTAGATCATATGGTCTTTCTATTTCTAATTTTTTGAGGAACCTCCATACTGTTTTCCTCTATACAGTTTTAAATAGTGACTTCACCAATTTTAATTCCCACCCATAATGTGCCAGGATTCCCTTTTCTCCACATCCTTCCCAATATTTGTTATGTCTTTCCCATACCAGCCATTCTGACTGGTATGAAGCATTATCTCATTGTGGTTTTGATTTGCATTTCCCTGATTAGAAATATTGAGCAACTTTTTGTGTGTCTCTTGGCCATCTGAATATCTTCTTTGGAAAAATGCCTATTTGGGTCCTCTGCCCATTTTTAATCAGATTATTTTATTTTGGTTTTTGGTTTTGTTTAGGTTGGGATTGTTCTTTTGGTTTTGCTGTTGTTTTTTGGCTTTTGGTTTTTGGTTTTTTTGGTCTTGAGTTGTATGAATCTTTTATATATTTTAGATTTTAGATCATTCATGGATATCTTCTCCCATTCAGTAGGTTGACTTTTTGTTTCGTTGATGGTTTTCTTGACTGTGTGGAAGCTTTTTGTTTTTTTTCAAAGATTTTATTTATATATTTGACAGAGAGAGAGAGATCACAAGTAGGCACAGAGAGGGGGAAGCAGGCTCCCTGCTGGGCAGAGAGCCCGATATGGGGCTCGATCCCAGGACCCTGAGATCATGACCTGAGCTGAAGGCGGAGGATTAACCCACTGAGCCACCCAGGCGCCCCGGAAGCTTTTTAGTTTGATGTAGTCACACTTGTTTATTTCTGCTTTTGTTTCCCTTGCCTAAGGAGACAGGTCCAGAAAAACTGCTAAGTCCAACATCCAAGAGATTATTGCCTATGATTTCGTTCAAGAATTTTATGGTTCCAGGTCTTACATGAAGGTCTTTAACCCATTTTGAATTTATGTTTGTGTGTGGTTTAAGAACTTGGTACAGTTTTGTTCTTCTGCATGTAGCTGTCCAGCTTTCCCAACACTGTTTATTGAAAAGACCATTTTTCCCCCGTTGTATATTCTTGCCTTCTTTGTTGTATACAAATTAGCCATCTAACCGTGGGTTTATTTCTGGATTCCCTATTTTGTTCTGTTGATCGATGTGTCTATTTTTGTGCCACTATCAGACTGTTTTGATTACTATAGCTTTGTAGTATAGTTTGAGATCTCAGATTGTGTCCTTTGTCCTTCTTTTTTTTTTAATTTTTTTTATTTTTTAAATTTATTTATTTGTCAGAGAGAGAGGGAGAGAGAGAGCGCGAGCACAGGCAGACAGAGTGGCAGGCAGAGGCAGAGGGAGAAGCAGGCTCCCTGCGGAGCAAGGAGCCCGATGTGGGACTCGATCCCAGGATGCTGGGATCACGAACTGGGCCGAAGGCAGCCGCTTAACCAACTGAGCAACCCAGGCGTCCCTGTCCTTTGTCCTTCTTTGTCAAGATTGTTTTGGCCATTCAGGGTCTTTCATATTTCCATACAAATTTTAAGATTGTTTGGTCTAGTTCTGTGAAAAATGCCATTGGGATTTTGACAGGGATTGCATTGAAGCTATAGATTGCTTTAGGTAGCATGGACATTTTAATAATACGAATTCTCTCAATCCATGTGCATTGTATATCTTTCCATTTATTTGTGTTGTCTTCAGTTTCCTCCATAACTGTCTGATAGTTTTCAGAGTATAGATCTTTCACCAACTTAGCTAAATTTATTCCCAGGTATTTAATTCTTTTTGATGCAATTGTAAATGGGAAGTTTTTCTTAATTTATCTTTCTAATAGTTCATTATTGGTGTATAGAAATGCAACAGATTTTGTATATTAATTCAGCATCCTTCAACCTTATTGAGTTCATTTATTCTAATAGTTATTTGGTGGAGTCTTTAGGGGTTTCTATATATAGTATCATGTTGTCTGTAAATAGTGACAGCTTTACTTCCTTACCAATTTAGGTGTCTTTTATTTCAATTTCTTGTTGGATTGTTGCAGCTAGGACCTCTGGTACTATGTTTAAAAAAAAAAGTGATGTGAGTGGACATCCTTGTCTTGTTCCTGATCTTAGAGAAAAAGCTTTCAGATTTTCCCCATTGGGTATGATAAACTGAGCCATAGAGCATGGAAAGGATGAAGTGAACCTGGACATTTTGAGGCTAGGAGCTAACAGTTATGCTCCTCACCCATGAAAGACTCCAGGAGTACATTTCATTTTTAACTGGATTTGTGCACTCCCAAATAAATGAGATTATAGTCAGTCTCTGGTTCATAGATGATTCCATGAACTGCATTTATCCTCATAGAAGACCAAAGTCAGGCTTCTTATTTCAAAATCTTTTCAAGAATTTACATAGCCCCAGGCAGAAGTAAAGAGCTTAAATGACCTACCCCAAAAGCATTTTTTTAAAAAATCCCATTCCGATAGAATAATACTTTTAATCAGATTGGTCCAAGTTCAGCTGCACAGAGAGAGAAAGGTGTGGGGGGGAGGAGGCAGGGCTTTGGGGTGTCAGATCAACTGAGTTCAGAGGGAGAGTGGGAGGTAGACCTCGAAAGAGTCCCTCAAGAATTTTTGTAGAGGGTGTCCTCATTCATGGATGAGGAGGGCAGAGTTAAAGCCTCAGAACCAGTATGAATGATCACAGTTTCTCAACCTAGGAAATAAGACAGGGAATTGACTCACATGCTTTTCCCATATTTACCCTGTAAAGTCCATTCTACTGGGCACAAATATACCAGCGGAGTGTGGAAGAGGCATTCTTCTGGAGACAGCATAGCTTTATCTCAACATTGTACCAACCCCAGAGACTGTACTTTTCATGACAGCGAAGGAACTATATTAGCAAGGACCCAGATAAACTGGAGTCCCTTATGTGATCATACTTTTTTTATACTTCATTCCAGACAATAAGCACGTACAGTGAATACATTTAGCAACAAAATGAGGACTTCTAGGATGGTACTGCATGCCAAGAAGGCTGTGGTATAATTTCTGTGTGGGTATTGTAACCTTGCTCTTTAAAACTCTTACGGGATCCACATTTGCCTGCTACAGAAAGGAGGATGTGGTTAGCTGTGCAGCTGTTCACTGTAATGGAAGAGCCCTTGGTGTGCAGGAAAGTTTTGGATTTGAAGACCGAAGACCAGTGCAACCTTACTAGCTGTATGATCTGAGGCAAGTCATAATCTGAGCCTCAGTTTCCCCTTCTATAAAATGAGACGAATGGTTCCTTTCTCATCTTTCAAAATTGTGACAACTATGAATATTGAAAATAAACAACTTCATAAACAGTCTATAACTATCTATAGAGCACTGCATAAAATAATATTCCAATCATGTACTGAAACAGGTTGCTACCTGCTGTAAGGACTCCTGAACACCACAGATAGGTCCTAGAGTCAATATGGTATTTAAATACTGATGATCCCCATAACTATAAATCCAGCCAATCTCCTCTAGTCTCCTACCCATGCTATTGCAAACATCTTTGTAAAGGTTAATTTCCATTATAACAGTCTTTTAAAATTTTTCATTGTCATGGTTCTCAGTACAGACCCAAGCCTTTTAGCAAAACTCATTAGGCCCTTCATGACTGGCCCTACCTCATCCCAAGTCCTGTTCACATTTCTCTCCTCCTGCTCCAGAATCCAGTCATGCTGACCTGTGGTTCCTTGAGTTGTAGACACCTTCCCATTTCTGTGTATTGTTAATGCTGTTTCTGGAATGATTTTCCTACTTATTGTATCTTGTACAGTTTTTCAAGGCTCATTTTAAATACCACTTCTTGGGGTGCCTGGGTGGCTCAGTCAATTAAGCATCCGATTCCTGATTTCAGTTCAGGTCATGATCTCAGGGTTGTGAGATGGAGCTCTGTGTTAGGTTCCACACTTAGTGGGGAGTCAGCTCGAGAGTCTTCCTCCGCCCCCCCCAACACGTGTGCACACACTCTATCAAATAAGTCTTAAAAAGATAAATAGAACTTCTTCCAACAGACTTTTAATAATCTCTGCCTTGCACTACTCCTAACACATGTGCACACACACACGTACACACACACACCCAGCCTTCTATCTCTATAGCCAACATTTTCCACAACACTTCTTATACTGTAATTGTTTTTTCTCTATTTTCTCTACCAAATGAGCTTGTTGAGGGCAAGTACTGAGACTTTCAGTGTTTTCTATCCAACAACTTGCTCCATGCCTGGCACACTCCTCATTCTGGCCAAGTGTGAAGAGCTGAGTAGATTTACCCAAAAGGAATCTTCTTCCAAATCCCTGCCCAGACAGGAGAAACTTCTCTTTAATTAGACATGACCTTGAGGTTGTCCAGCAGATGGGGAAAAAAAAATAGTTCAATTGTTTAATCATAGGCCCTGTCTTTTACCAAAGGATTTTAAAGGAAGATTTACAACCATCTGGTTATTCTTCAGAGCAGCCACAGTAGGCCAGAGGAGAGAAGGCTAGAGGCCAGAGGAAAGATCAGTGGGGAGTGTTCCCAAAGTCCAGAGCACACCTGGCACTTCAAATAGGAATGAAGAGTCCACGGGAGTCACAGGACCAAAGAGAGCCACTCCCATGTGGGCACATCTCTTAGTCTCTCTGCTTATCAGAAAGAGAGAACTTCCTCCCAGCATCATGAGCTTGCCCTGGACCCACCCCTGGGGGAGTGGCAGAGGAAGAGAAAAGAAGCTTTGAACACATATCTAGAAATTTCTTTACTTTACAAATCATAGAAAACTATTTGACCACTACTCCCTCAAAAACAACTGAACTCTTCATTATAATAGTGAATAGATTAGTGTTGATATCCTGACATAGTTAGGCACTATGTGCTAACTATGGGGGAGAAGATGTGCTCCCTCCACATTAGATCTTATCATCTAAGGAGCCATCTGCGCCGTGTAAGTGGTTCCTTGTCCCCTTTCATGTGTGGTCCCACACATGTACCCATGCGCCCACTCCCACACCCACAGTCAACCAGTCCACCACTCATGAGTATCCTGGTATCCGAAACAGCATAAAAATCCCTTGGAAAGTCAATGCCCATTCTTCCATCTTCCCTTAGCAGAGTGGATAGATAATCTGCATAGGTCTGCCACAATACAGGAAGTGAGGGAAATTTGCTTAACAGTTTGAGCTGCAGTGTGCTTTTTGTTTTCTGCTCTCAATCACATTTCAGGCAGATGGAAGGACAGAGGTGCACACCAACATGCATGTGCCCCCCTCAAGCAGCTGCTTCTCCTGCCATTCTCCTGACTCCTTTAAATCTTTTAGCAGATTCTTACCCTGAAAATCTGTACTTCTGGTGGTATTTCTGGCTTTCTTTACTCTGGGCTTCATCCATATTCATTTTCCTTAAAATGAGCACTCCAGAAAAAGAAGGAAAAAACCAAAGGAAGTTAAAGATGATGACATTAGGTGCGCCTGGGTGGCTCAGTGAGTTAAGCTGCTGCCTTTGGCTCAGGTCATGATCCCAGGGTCCTGGGATCGAGTCCCGCATCGGGCTCTCTGCTCAGCAGGGAGCCTGCTTCTCTCTCTCTCTCTGCCTGCCTCTCTGTCTACTGTGATCTCTGTCAAATAAATAAATAAAATCTTTAAAAAAAAATGATGACATTATTTATTGAAAATACATCATTCTTCAATCATTTTAATTTACAATTAGATGGGTTAAATGAGAAACACCCAAATTACTTCCAATGATATTAAGAGATTAGGGAAAGAATCAAGGGTGATGAGAATGTGCAAATCATAGTGATTTATGTTTCAGTCTTTTTGCATTTATGCAGTGAGCATGCATGTAGGGTTGCCAGATTTAACAAATAAAAATAGAGGCTTTCTGGTTAAATTTGAATTTCAGATAAACAATGAGTGATTTTCTTTTTCAGTGTAAATATATCCCAAAGATTGCATAGGACATACTTATTAAAAAGCACATCATTATTTGTTTAACTGGACGCCTTCTATTTTATCTAGCAACCCTCCATGTATTACTGTGATAATAGTTAAAAGAAAAATAACTAATGTATGAGACACACCAAGTGTTAGCAGTAATTCTCTCCAAATGATGGAATTTCTACTCATTTCAAAAATTTTCATTAAACTTCTCTGAAATTTCCATATTTTTAACATAATTTTTATAATCAGAACTAAAAAAAAATCTGATAATTAAAAAACACCTCTGGATCAAGTGAGGCTAATATTTACTTACTTGGTATCCAAAGAAAATATAGCCACTCAGGAAACAGAATCTATGTTTCTCTCCTAGATAGTGGGCAGAAGAACGAGCTAGGTATGAGGACCCAGGATCATCACCCATGGACTAACTAGAGAGCTAATACTTTATTTAAACCCAGGAATTCAAAATGTGAAGGAACTTTTCTCTCAACAAGAAAAGAAAAAATATATATAGTGTCCAGTATAGAGCCTTCCTGCAGTTGAGCGTCCTGAAATGGGGCACAAAAGAATAGGGGCCATCGTTCAAAAGTGAAAAAGAGAATGGTAGGGGTTTTCTTTGTCAACAGTGTATAAATTGGAAAAAGTGTGAATTCAGATTTCCTAATGTATGATCAACAAATCTTGTGTTTGGGCTTGCATTTACCCTTCTTCTTCTGAACTCATCACTGTCCTAACTCTGTAAGCAGACAGCAACGAACCAACCAAAATCTGCACCCACCAACAATGCTCTTGTAACTTCAGTATCACAGACCATAGATCCCCTGAACCTTGGCAGAGCTTTCAGAATCATGAAAATTTGCTTTAAAAGCACATAAAGTTACTCTGTTAGTAATAAAAACCCAAAGTTGTTTCTTCCCATGATTTACCAAATAGCATCAAAGAACTTGCATTAACATTTCACAGACGTCCCACTCAGACACCAAATTTGTTTTGCTTTTCATTCACTTCTAAATTCACTTCAAGGATGATTTGTTGAGATTTGATAGTCTCTGTGGTTTTATATATCAACCTAGAAAATGGTTCCTCACGAATTTCCTATGATTTTTTGTAAGTTTACATGATTAAGGACTATTACAAGTTATTAAGAGCTTAACGTAATAAATATTAACTACCCATTGCACTAATTACTGGTTCTTATTCAGAGCTGCTTTTGCAATGCGAGAGGCTGTGAAAGGTCTCAAGGGAAACAAAAATGGCAGAGACGAGCCTGCCGCTTAGTACAAACCTTGAGCTTCAACTTCTGAGTGTCACTGGACAGTTTTCCCACCCCAGCCCTGCCAGTAGGAGGGTATGCAGGGGGCGGAGCTTTCAGAAAGTCCAGATAGCCTCTCAATGTTTCTTGACTTTTGGGTTTGCATTTGGGTTTTATTTCCCCTATGTTGTAGGTTCAGTATTCCAAGACAGGTAGGAACCATGTGAAGTGAGAGGGAAGGATATTCTCTGCCTGTGAATTGCCTTAGATGATGAAAAGCTCACCTTTCATTTCAAAGATACAAGAGAAACAGGGCTGCCTTGTTAATAAAATGTCAGTGCAGTCCTGCTCCGGCTCCTTTGCATCTCAGAGAGCCTATCCTCCTGAAGTTCAGAGCGCTGAGTGCGCGCCCTGTTGCCTTCAGGACGCTGCAAACAGCTTGCAACTGCTCAGGCTGCTTGCCACGCCAGCAAACTGGAGGAAACAGACAAACCAGAGAAGAAAGACCATGATTATATTTGCCACTCATTTAATAACATTTCAAGGGGACAATGTGGACAAGAGTGGGGAGCAACTTGTAAGAAAAAATGGGAAAGAACTTGCCTGACCTCTTCAGCCAGGTTTGCTAGGGTTGATGGAGTCAGTTTCAGGAAAACTGATGATCTCATCTCTTTCATTTAGGAAGAATGTATAGGGACGCCTGGGTGGCTCAGTTGGTTAAGCGGTGGCCTTCAGCTTGGGTCATGATCCCAGGGTCCTAAGATCGAGTCCTGCATCGGGCTCCTTTCTCAGTGGGGAGTCTGCTTCTCCCTCTGCCTGCCACTCTGCTTACTTGTACACTCTTGCTCTGACAAATAAAATCTTTTTAAAAAAGAAAGAAAAGAAAAGCATGTATAACTTAGATCCAAGCAGGAAGAATTAAAGACCAAAATTTCAATCAGCAGATATTTCCAAAATCTTTGTCCTAAGCCCATAGTAGACATGTATTCTAATAATATCCTGAAAAGAACATAAAGAGAAAGGGCAGCTGTCTGAGGAGGAAGTAGTTTCCCTGGAACCTGGGGTCTGGGGACCCAGCCATCGCAGGTGGGCACCCCTTGACTCACTCTGTTCCTTCCTTCCCCTGGAATATGCAAAACAGGAAACAAGTCCAAGGCAGAATGTTCTGAGTTTTGTTCAAAATGAGGAGTCCAGCTCCTGCGTCGCTTTCTGGGAAAGATGTTTTCAGGAAAACTTTCTCTCTTCTCAGCATCCTCACTTCCAAGAGCCTGAGATTTGACTGTGATTTATACTGATCATGAAACCAGAGCTACCTCAAAATCATGCCACAGAAAAATTGTAAGCTCCTTGGGATAAATTTGAGAACATGCAGCTCCTAACCGGTTGTAGAATCCAAGTTCATCTCTAAGACATCCTTGGGAACTCAGAATATGTTTCTCCGTAGAGTTACGGTAGACCACCCCACCATAGCTGGCGACCCTCATCACAGAGCCAAGACAGTGTGACACCAACAACATTCTAGAACCTAATCCTCACTGCTTCTGAGAAAACACAGAACAAGTTTCAAACAGCGTTTACCAGAACCACCGCCCTCTTCCTCTCCTCAGTTCCCATCCTGCTGAGCCACAAGGGGGCTCCTCCCAGTGTGCATGCAGCAAGGCAGGCTCAACAAAGCTGGGGGTGGGGGTGGGGCTGGGGGGGTATGGACTCAGCCCCTGCATATCTACAGGGTGGGGCTTGGCTGAGGAGAAGCTTCCAGCAGATGCTAGCATTACAGGGCTAAGCCCCCCAAGAAGAGCTTCCAGTGGAATTTGACCGGAACAGCCCCCACTGGGTCTGGTGGAGGCAGAGGAGGAAGGCTCCAGCACGGGAGTGGTGGAAAGAACCAGATGGGGAAGGGAAGCAGTGCCAGCTAGTGGAAGAGAGGTTTAAGGACAGTCACTTTCTTGGGTAATGGCTTCAGCAGGGACTCCTGTGGGAATTGAGGAGAATGGCAGCAATTGAAATTTTCTGCTGTCTTTACTGGTGGAGGCCCCTTGAAATGAACCTTACTTATCTGCAGTTCAGCTCCACAACCCACTGGGCCCCAGGTATTGCCTCAGACCTGGCTCTGATAACCATAGCCTTGACCTTCTCCACCTTGACCGGGATTTGCTATCCCTATACAATATTAGCAATTATCCTTCTGTTCAAACACCAGAGGGGCAGGGCAGAGATGCTCCTGATTTTGGAGCTGACTAGATCTTGTCCAATTTGTACGAGCATATCCTAGAAACAAATCATTATGTCTCTGTGGCCAGAACTATGCAAAGACTTCTGTTGTTTTCTTTTTTTTTTTTCCTCTCGAATACTGAAGACCCACTATGTGCTGGACTTGCTTTGGTCTTGAGGAAACAAAAATAAATACTAATGGTGGCCGGGGTGGATTGTTTGGTGACAACACACTTTAATACAATGAGGCAAATACTATAGAAGCCATTGGAATCAAACGCTGTTGGACCAGAGGGAGGGAGTCATTTTCCACATCGACCTGGTAGAGACCTAAAACCGTGGTGAGCTAGATTTGAAGCCTCTCGGGCAGCCATACTCAGCACAAATATAATCACATTTGGAGGTACCTGGGGAGCGTGTCTAGGGGCAGCCACCAAGATCAGAATAATCACAGTCTCCTTCAACTTTGGATTCTTTGCCGACTAATTTAAACAGATTCACCCAGATGCCTGTTCATATGGTCCCCAAGCCATGTGGTTTTCCTTCTCACCTTCATCCCACACGTGATCTTGTTTTAGAGAATCTCCCTCCATGTCACAGGTTATTTGGTTAGAAAGTAAAAGAGCCAAGGTCTGCTGGACTGAGCCCTGACAACTCCATCCCCCGAGCTGGGTGGTGGATTTTAACCTCTTTGTGGCTTGACTTTCTCATCTTTAAAATGGGGGTTTTTCCAACCTTGCAGATTCATCATAAGGGCTAAACTGTGTAATGCATGGAAAATGGGGTACACTGCCTGGCAGAAAGCATCCACAGAATACATGGAAATTGCCCGTTCTCTTTGCCCCTCCTCCCTAGAGGAGAAGGCTGGTCCCCCTGTGATTCTTGGAAGCTCTGAACCTCACAGCCCATGTCCCAGGACCTGGCATTTCCCCCTCTTTGGACCTGAGGGAGACATGTGTTTATGCAATGACAGATGAAGACTTGGTCCCCATTGTCCAGCCCTTGATACAAGGAGGTATCACCAGATGGTTTCTCCCTTTGCCAGAGAGCCTCCCAGAGGCCCACCATCTAGACACCCTTGACTGGCACAGGTGGGCGTCCTTGGGGCAGTGCTCCCTGGGGTGCCATGCCCACTGGCCAGGGCCTGAGGAACAATTTTCTTTCTGTTTCCCACAGGCTGATCTGTGCCCTGCTGCCCCACTTATGGAGAACAGCCAGGGGCCAGGCCACACAGTCACTTACAGGGACTCGGGGACTTGGTGGGATGCTGTGTCTGATGGCCCTGCCAGGAGCTTCTCCTCCACACTGTCTAAATTCACGTGGCTGTGGGAGGAAGCTGCTGGGATGAAACAATATGCTAAGATCCCAGTGGGCAGCGTGTTTCCCCCTCCCTGGATTATTCTCTTCCCTTTCCCCACTTCTAGCCAGGCAGTAGGTTCTGATCCTGCTGATCTTGTAGGTTCTGATCTTGTTGATCTTGTTGGGTAATCGATTGTGGCTCTGAGTGTCAGAAGGACGGAGAGGGGAGGGCTGCAAGTCTCTGGATTTCACTTTCTCAACATCAGAACTTTAAGAAAACAACTGCGGGGTTTGAAAGAAATGAAAGAAAGGGGTTATAAAGACAGTGTCTTAAAGAAAGAAGGGCTGTGCAAGCTTTCCTCTGGCCTTCTGACTTTCTTCCGAACTGAAAATAGACCCCCGGGGGAAGAAGAGGAGCATGAGCAAGGCCTTGGGGGCCTATGTTCATTTCCTATTGCATCATAAATTACTTCCAACCTAGCAGCATGAAATACCATTCATTAGCTCACGGTGCCATGGGGGCAGCGGGGACCATGTCCTACTGCTCACAGACGTGTAGGTCCGGTGCAGGGTTCCCTCAGAATATCACAGGCTGAAGCTGAGGTGACAGTGGGGCAGAGTCTTGTCTGGAGACTACTCTGGGAGAAATTACTCCCAGCCTCATTCAGGTTGGCAGAACTCCGTTTCTTGTGGTCTTTGGGTGGAGGCCCATGTTTGCCACTGGCTGGCAGTCAGGGCTGCTCTCCATTTTACTCTCATGCCTGAAATGGTGTGTGAATCCTTCTCATGCTTTGAATCCTAGATTTCCTCTTCTGCAACCAGCAGGAAAAAAACACTCTGCTCTTAACGACCTATGTCATTACATCAGCCCCCCCTGAATATTCTCCCTAATTTAAGGTCAACTGATTTGGGACTTGAGCTACATCTGCAAAAGCCTTTCACACCAATACCTAGATTATGGTTTTCTGAATAATTAAGAAGAGGTATGTGTACCCCTGGGATCAGGAATCCTGGAGACCATCATAGAATTCTGCCTCCTGTCACCCCAGAGCAAATAACTGAACCTTGCTTCTCGGCAGCACCGTTAAGGCCACGAAGGGAATGACTGGATGGGGTGGCCAAGAACACAGATCAGAGGAAATCCTGCAAAGGTTCTCACCTTTGTTCTACCCAGGCTTGGCCATGAAACTAGTACGAAAACCTCAGCTCCCCAGTCCTGAAGCCACCATGTGGAACTGGGCAATGGATGCCTGAGAAGTGACCAGTAGTAATCATACTCTCAAAACTAGGTACATCTCAAAACGAGGTACATGTTAAGGCTCAGACATGTGGTCAGAATTTAAATGGAGTTATATAAGTTAATGACAGTGATATTTCTTGCACAGCCAAAAGACAGAAGTTGGACACCTTGGTGTCTTCCACACTAACGCCATAGGAACGACTTCCTTGATTTATTTCCTGATATATTTTTTCATTGTTTCATGAATGAATGACCAAAGATGAAGCTAGTAACGAATAGTTTGCAAAAGTTCACAAGGGCCATCAGCTTTTTGAATAAATCTCTCTTTCAGGTAACAGAAAAAAGGCACCAAGGAAGCTCTTTTTAAAAGTATGTTTGGAGAAAGGTTATTAAGTATTATATGTAAAAAAAAAAAAAATCCTTAAGATAATTGGGAAAATGCTATATATTTCACATTGGTAAACTGATTTCTTTCCGGAAGGATTTCTTTTTTTTAAACATCCTTAAAATGCCAGTGTGTATTATTTTGAGTGGGATAGCATATGTAGCATTTTCAAAATGTCCTTGACACAAAGAATCCCCTTTTGTGCCGGTAATGAATGCATCAGGAAGGCTGGGCTCGGAAGCTGCAGTAACAAAATCTCAGCGGCTTATTCAGCGCTGCGTTGTTTCTTGTTCGCTTTCCATGATAACTGCTAGGGGCCTCTTCTCAACATGCTCTTCACTTTTGGATCAAGGCTGAAAGGGCATCTCCTACTGGGCCACTGCTGGTCCATGGAGGAGAGGAAAGGAAGACACTGGAACCTTGCTTAGGTCTTGAGGCTTTTGCTGTCGGTGGCACGTGGCAGTGGTGCGCCGCTCCTTTGGCTGAAGCAGATCACGTGGCCAAGCCTGATGTAAACAGAGAGAAGAGCCACCCGCAGAGGAAACATTTAGTGACACTGATTACGTGTGGAACCCACTTTGAAAACCCCACCATAGGAACACAGCACTTGAAAATCCCCCTGGGCGTGGGGCAGCCTCTATTACATACGACAGAGGAAGAAATTGGAACCACCCGGCAGTGCGCAATTCACGGGCAAATCTTGGATTTGATTCCAAATCAGTTGCACTTGTAGTTGATGCTTTTCTTTCAATTTGAGGAAAACTGTGAACAAAAGGGAATGGAATAATGACCCAAAATTTCACTCCTTTAGTTTAATATGTTTAAATATTTTCAAAAGAAGAAAAACATTCAGTCTTCCATTATCTTCTGCCTAAAAATTCTGATTTTTGGATATGTCTTAGAGAAAATGGAAGCCTGTTGGCTTCTCTGGGAGGGAAAGAGCGTTTGTTTGGTTTTCTTCCTTAAGTTCTTAGTGGGACAGCGCTCCAAGCATTGTTTGGTAACACAGGCCAGCTGTCCTGCTCACTTCAGAGCCCTGGGCCCTCCTTTTCGGACAGGGGCTGGGTGCAGATCGGTCTGGGTGAGGGAATGAAAAACGAACAGTTTTCTACAAATAACAACCTGACTCTGGGCTAGATCTGCACGGATAATGAAGCTGGTGAAGGACTCCGGACCCCCACTGATAGAGTACGCCATTCTTTCATGGAGAAAGAAGATTCAAGAGAAAAGGCACAAAGCCAAGGTGAAGGACTGAGACTTTATTTTCTTCTTTACTTCCCACCCTTCTGTCCTTTACTTCAGAGCTGGGCAAGGGACAGAGACAACTTGCCCCAGTTGAGAAACATGTAAAACAATAGGGATACCACTTACCGATTGGCCAAAACTTCATTCTGGGGGCAGACAAACAGCACATTGAATTTTTTACTGATCGCCCCAATAACAGTAACAAATCAACAATCTGTAGCTGACATATAAGGAAGAAGGATGACTCTGGGAACTCCACTTCTTTCAGAAACACCTTTATACTCATGACCTGCGGCTGCTGATCCATTCAGTGCAATAAGAGAAGCACCCAGAATCATCTTTAAAAATGTGATCACAGAGGATGGGAGCAAGATGGCGGAGAAGTAGCAGCTGAGATGACATCAGGTAGCAGGAGATCAGCTAGATAGCTTATCAAAACATTGCGAACACCTACAAATCCAATGGGAGATCGAAGAGAGGAAGAACAGCAATTCTGGAAACAGGAAATCGACCACTTTCTGGAAGGTAGGACCAGCGGAGAAGTGAATTGAAAGCGACGGGAGGATAGACTGCGGGGGAGGGGCCGGCTCCCGGCAAGTGGCGGAGCAACGGAGCACTAAATCAGGACTTTTAAAAGTCTGCTCCACGGAGGGACATAGCTCCAGAGGCTAAACCGGGTGAAGCCCTCGCGGGGTCAGCGTGGCCCCAGGTCCCGCAGGGTCACAGAAGGATCAGGGGTGTCTGAGTGGCTCAGAGCTAGCAATTATCAGAGCGGGAAGCCGGCTACAGAGACAGAGCCGAGGAGTGAGCTCTCAGCTCGGGGTTACCTTGAACCGGTCGCAGGCTGGGTGAGCTCGGAGCGCATCCAGAGGCGAGGGATATGGGAGTAGCCGGGGCTTTTCTCTGAGGAGTGGAGCCCCGAATCTCAGCTCTTCCGGGCCGGAGACTAGGAGGCCGCCATTTTCATTCCCGTCCTCCAGATTCTACGGAAAGCGCTCAGGGAACAAAAGCTCCTGAAAGCGAAACCGAGCGGATTACTCAGCCTGGCCCCTGGTAAGGGCGGTGCAGCTCTGCCTCGGGCAAAGACACTTGAGAATCACTACAACAGGCCCCTCCCCCAGAAGATCAAAAGAAATCCAGCCAAGACCAAGTTCAGGTAACAAGGAGAGCAGCAGAACTCCAGAGGAGGAGAAAGCAAAGCGCAGAATTCATGGCTTTCTCCCCATGATTCTTTAGTCTTGCAATTAATTCAATTTTTTCTTTAAAGGGCATTTTCCTAGGGTCTGTGCCACACTTTTAGTATTTTATTTGCTCCTTCATATAATCTTATCTGGAAAAAATGAAAAGGCGGAAAAACTCACCACAAAAAAAAGAACAAGAGACAGTACCAAAGGCTAGGGACCTAATCAATACAGACATTGGGAATATGTCAGATCTAGAGTTCAGAATGACAATTCTCAAGGTTCTAGCCAGGCTTGAAAAAGGCATAGAAGATATTAGAGAAACCCTCTCTGGAGATATAAAAGCCCTTTCTGGAGAAATA
>PISX010025732.1:0-25689 GCA_004024625.1 Mellivora capensis | reverse complement strand
TTCTATATAAAGTATCATGTCATCTGCGAAGAGAGAGAGTTTGACTTCTTCCTTGCCAATTTGGATACCTTTTATTTCTCTTTGTTGTCTGATTGCTGTTGCTAGGACTTCTAATACTATGTTGAACAAGAGTGGTGAGAGTGGGCATCCTTGTCGTGTTCCTGATCTCAACGGGAAGGCTGTGAGCTTCTTCCCATTGTTGATGATGTTTGCTGTGGGTCTTTCATAGATAGATTTTATGAAAATAGTTTAATTTTGAGGTACAGCATTTATGAGTACAACGGAATTTCCAATATAAAAGCTATAAAATATGTGATTTATTTTCAAGAAAACCCTCGCTAATGTCTAACTCTGGGAAATACCACTTAAGAATGAGTAGGTTTTTATTGATAATTATGGGGAATAGATTATAATTCATAGTGCGCCCATATTGCAGGTGTGCACACCTCAAATGCAGTAAAATCTTCCATTAAGAAAGATGAGCCTTATGAAATCCAAACCCGTGTCACGGGCTGTGGCTACAGGGGCTTTGGTAGTCTTAAAACAAATGGCAGCCTCGACCATAGAGTTGTAGTTGGAACCTTAGATGTGAAGATTGGTGTTTTGTTTTGTTTGTGGTGTTCTCATTAGCTGCTGTTTATTTAGATGTATCTGCCTCAAAGTCATTAGAAATTCATATTTTTCCAAAAATATTCTGTGAAAAATGTTTTAATTTTGCTTTTTGAAATAGCTTGCTAACAGTCTTTCTAGTCCTTTCATAAGAATTACTGAAATATACTCGGCATTATTTATGTAATAATTCTGTAGATTTTTCTGTTTCTTGCTTAATAGTCTTGTTAAACATTCGTTCAACTCTGTAGTGTTCTTTTGAAAAGTATGTTTTAAAATATGAGTCCAGTTACCTATACAGATAACATTTCTGGAAGCAAAGGGAGAACAATGTCCTGTAACTTCTTACTGCTTTTGAAGAGGAGGCTTGAAAAGCAATCATTTTTTAAAAAATTTTAATTTATCTGTCAGCAGTTTATTTGAAATCAATAAAAAAGAATGATCATTTCAGGAGCATTTACATTTACTTTATGCATAGATTTTTACATGGTATTATTATATCTCTCAATCCTACAACAACCCTCTGAAGTAGTTACTATTGTTATTAGTACACTGTTTGGGAGATAAGAAAAATGAGGCCGAGAAAACATGGTCTCCCTGCCTGGTAAGTGGCAACAAGTCAGAACTCAAACCTGTTTTGATTTAGGTGCATATTTTTAATCATTCATTACCCTGTATTTCAATAGATTTTAAGATTTCTACATAAGAAAAATATTATTTCCATGCTTCAAGATGTTCTTTAAAATGTATTTTATTAGGAAATGGTCTATATATATATATATTTTTTGGTCTATATTATTTAAATCATTATTCACCTTATCATACCCAGAGCCTAGGTAAAGTGCCTGAAGCTTACTAGTTATTTGAATGAGGAATTTAATTTTAGGAGACTATGCATTAATCAGGACACTTTTGGATTATATTTTGGAAACTCAATGTAGCTTGAAGTTAAAAATGAGGGACAGGGTAGCTTATGTAAGTTACATAAGCTTCCTTCTGGTCTGTGTGTGTGAATATGTAGGCTTTATTCTCAGCTTGGCTCTCCCTGTATGTTACCAAAAGTGGCTATTAGATGTCTAGTTTTGCCTTAAATTTTTTTTTTATATTTCTAAAAAGATTTTATTTATTAATTTGACAGAGAGTACAAGTAGGCGAGAGAGGCAGGCAGGGAGAGAGAGGAGGAAGCAGGCTCTCCGCGGAGCAGAGAGCCCGATGTGGGGTTCGATCCCAGGACCCTGGGATCATGACCTGAGCTGGAAGCAGAGGCTTTAACCCACTGAGCCACCCAGGCGCCCCAAGTTTTGCCTTAAATTTTACTACTCAAGAACACTGATGGCACTGCAGTACTCCATTCCTGATACCTCCCAACAGAGTTTCAGAGAAGGCTCTTAGGAGCCTGTCTGCTTTATGTGCCCACCCCTGAACCAGTGTGTGTGATAAGGGTTTATGGTGCTGTATTAGTCATACCCATTCTAAACAACATGGGCAGAGGATTGGGGAGTGGTAATTCTCCAAACAGGTGCCAACAGGTAAAATTCTGTGCCAGTAGTAGTAGAAGAAATAGAATCCTAGGTGATATGGAACTCAGAACTATGGTTGCCTTTTATTTTATTCTAAGAGCAAATTGGTACCTAGTAGCTCTGCCTGCTAACCTTTGAAACAGGAAGCTGCCCAGGGACACTGGCCAGAAACCTCATTATTGAGACGATCTTGATGTTCATGACTTGTTCTTATGAGAGACTCCACAAGATAGAAGGATTGGGGGTATTTACAACAAAACTAGGAGCAGCTTTTAGAAAAGTAGTATTTTCCACATCAGAATTACCTCTTATTGAAAAGAAAGAAAGGCAAAGAGGACCCATGAGGACAGGCTTTCTGATTTCTGTCCTGTTTTTCATTGTTTCTCTAGCAGCTTAGCACTATACTTGAAAATATTATATTAATATCTACTAAATGATAAAAATCTGTGATAAACAGCAACTAGGGAACCGAGCCAGAGGATAACACATTGTGTTAAAGTGTCCTCTTTCTTTTAAGTCTCAATGCAAATTTTTGTTCAGCTCATGCACTAATTAACTATGTTACCTTATTTAAATGACAGTGATTTGGGGCTTTGGTTTCTCCAACCATAAATTAAGACAGTAAGTATTAATGGCACAGTGTTGGGGTCTTTTTTTTTTAATGTCTGTCCATCCCTCTGTCCTTTCATCTGTCCAATACATGCATGTACACACACATGTATACCTTCTCTGTAAATCTGCCAGGATGAACACAGTGTTCTATGTATCTTTCCCAGTGCTGGCTTCTCAGTGCCTATTTATAGAAATGTTAAATGGAAGTTTTCCAACTCTGAAAATCTTAGGACTCTTCATACATGTGTTTTACTTATCATAAAGGATAGTTTATAGATTATTCTTTAAATAAAAAAATTGGTTTATTGACATTTTAAATGAAGGCTTATGTATTAGCCCCTCCGTAAGTGTCAGATCATAATGATAGAGCGATCAGATCATAATGATATCATAATGATAATGATATAAGACTTGTATGTTGAAAACAAAATATTGTTGAAAGAAATTAAAGTATAACTAAATAAATGGAAAAATACCCCTGTGTTCATGGATTGGAAGACCTAATCATTAAGATGCCATCATTACGATGGCGACACTTCTCAGTTGGTCTACAGATTCAGTGCAGTCCTCATGAAAATTATAGGTTCCTTTTTCTCAGAAAATAACAAGCTGACCCTAAATGTCATGTTGAAGTGCAAGGAACTCAGAGTAGCCACAACAGTCTTGAGCAGGAAGAACAAAGGGGAGGACTTAAAACTTCCTGAACTGAAAAGTTATTGCAAAGCTATAGTAATTAAAAACACTTGGTACTGGCATTAAGCTACACCTGTAGATCAGTGGAATGGAAATTAGAGTCCAGAAATAAAGCCATAAATCTATGGTCAGTTGATTTTTAACAGGGGTGTCAGGATCATTCAAGGGGGAAGAATAGTCTTTTCAAGAAATGGTGCTGGGACAGCTGATAATCTACATACCATAGAATGAAATTGGACCCTTACTTTATACTATATTCAAAAATTAGTTTGAGAAAAGGATTAACTATAAAACTTCTAGAAGAAAACATAGGGGGAAAATCTTATAGACATTAGATTTGGGAGCGATTTCTTAGAAATGATACCAAAAGCACAGACACAAAAGAAAAAGATAAATTGGGCTTCATCAAAATTTAAAACTGTTAGGTGTCAAAGGATACTATCCCCAAAATGTAATGGCAACCTACAGAATGGGAGAAAATATTTGTAAATCGTATACCTGATAAGGGTCCAGTGTCCAGAATGCTTACAGAATGCTTATGGCTAGATCATAAGAAGATAATAAACTTATAAAATGGGTAGAAGATTTAAATAGACATTTTTCCACATAAGATCTACAAATGACCAATGAGCACAGAACAAGATGTTCAGTATCATCAGTCATTAGAGAAATGCAGAGCAGAACCACAGTGAGATAACCATTTCTCCAGCAGGTTGGCTAGAGTTAAAAACAAACAGACCCAGAAGATAGTGACGGTGAGGATGTGGAGAAATTGGAACCCTCACAGCCTGCTGGAGGCAGTGTAAAATGGTTCACTTGTAATGGAAAGCAGTTTGGCAATTCCTCAAAAAGTGAAACATCAAGTTACCATAGGCATACCATAGACCCTCCCAGTACATACCCAAGGGAATTAAAAACAGATACTCATACAAACTTGTATACAAATGTTCGTAGCATTATTATTTATAGTACAAAAAAATGGAAATAACCCAAACATTCATCACCTGGTGAGTGGATAAATTAAATGTAGCATATCAGGGGCACCTGCTCAGTAGGTTACAACCTCTGCCTTCAGCTCAGGTCATGATCCCAGGGTCCTGGGATGGAGCCCCGTATCGGGCTCTCTGCTCAGCAGGGAGTCTGCTTCCTCCTCTCTCTCTCTGCCTGCCTCTCTGCCTACTTGTGATATCTCTCAAATAAATAAGTAAAATCTTTAAAAAAAAAATTAAATGTAGCATATCAATACAATAGACTTTTTTCAGTTATCAAAATGAATGAAATACTAAGGGGTTCAACATGTATGAACCATGAAAAGATTATGCTAGATGGAAAGAAATCGGGCACAAAAGGGCTTCATGTTGTAGGATGCCATTTAGAGTGAATGTCCAGAATAGGCTAGTAAGTAGAGGCAAGCAGTAGATCTGAGGTTGGCTGGGGCTTCAATAGGAAGTGATAACTAAAGGGTTGGGATTTCTATTTTGGGCAATGAAAATATTCTGTAGTAGTGGTGATTTTGCACAACCTTGTCAGTGTAGTAAAACCACTGAATTGTGTACTTTCAAATGGTGATTTTTATGGCCTATGAATTATATCTCAGTAATAAAATAAAGTATGCTTATCTACTTGGGTGGTACCACATTAGGGGCTAATTTTATTAGTCAGAGGCATATTTTATTTAGCCTAATTGTTTTACTGAAGATAAGCTTCTCAGCTTTTTAAAGAGTCTAGTTTAATTATCTGATGTCACGTATATAAAGGTATTGAGTAAGATAAAGGTTGTTCCTGGTGGTAAGGAACCTAATATTTCACTAGTGAGTCAGAAATATTAATATGTGCACTATTTATAGTCATATGGATTTATCTTTGATTTTACATGAACTGTAGACATCATTATGTGTTTTTATCTGTGCTTATGAATAAAAACACATAATGAGATTTTTATTTCACTGAATCTATTCATAATTTTATTAAAGAGATGATATTCTAAAGTTGTGAATGAACAGGTTGAGTTTAACCATTTAAATAATACCAGGATTAGTTTTTTTTTTTTTAAAGATACTTAATCTATGAGTTGTGTTGGAAACTGTTTCTTGTCTTGAGTGGGACAAGTATAGTTTTTGTTCTAATATTCTGAAGTACCCAGATAAGAATAAATTATAGGTGTTAAGTAGACTTGTAAATAATGTGAGAAATATCCCTTTTAAAAATTCTCTTGTATGCTTCATTACTTGTTAATTTATACCAGCAGCAATACAGACATATTTCCCTATGTTTACTTAGAGTTTTGGAGTTTTGTTTGTTTGCTTTTTTAAAGATTATTTATTTATTTGACAGAGATCACAAGTAGGCAGAGAGACAGGCAGAGGGGTGGGGGAGGATGGGGGGGCTTGGGGGGGAAAGCAGGCTCCTCGCTGAGCAGAGAGCCTGACCCAGGGCTCTATCCAAGGACCCTGAGATCATGACCCCAGCCAAAGGCAGAGGCTCAACCCACTGAGCCACCCAGGCGCCCCTGGAGTTTTTATCAATTTCTTAATTCAGTTATCTTAGAAAACAGTCTTCCCCAAACAGTCATTTGCATCAGGTTTTTATTATTATAATCTCTGAAAAAGAAATTGTCTGGATCTAGTCTAGTTTTATGCTAATATCTTTTATAAACTGGGATGAGTCTAATACTTGATTTTTAAATTATTCAGATGGAGTCTTTTTATGGAATTCTTAGATTTTTTTCCCCTCAACTTGGTGTTTTGGTGTATTAGTTTACTGAGTTGTAGAATCTTACCCTTTTACAAAAGAGATACAGTTTTCCTACTTAGGTAAATTTGTGAGAGCTAGAGGTCTCCGCATAGGTTAGCGGTTTGTACTTTACACTTAATTAGCATATTAGATACTCACCACATAAGTTCTGTGGTGAATTTTGCTTATCTCTGGGTCAGACCTGCATAGTCATCCACTACTTGACACATGTTTATCAGGAGTTTACTACTTGCATGTTACCATAGTAAGTGCCATGTAGTATATATAAAGTTTTTTGGTTTTGTTTTGTTTTTTTTAAGATTTATTTATTTGAGAGACAGAGAGCATGAGCAGGGGGCAGAGGGAGAAGGAGAAACAGACTCCCTGCTGGGCAAGGGGCCCAATGCGGGTCTCCATCCCAGGACCCTGAGATCATTGCCTGAGCGGAAGTCAGATGCTTGACTGACTGAGCCACCCAGGCGCCTTTATATGAAGTTTTTAAAAACAAAGGTTCCGGTTGTCTTCAGGAGCTTGTATCATCTAGGTACAATCAAACACCTAATAAGGAAGCAGGAAATTGGTGTTATACAATGTTTGAGTATACATATGTTCTGTAGATAGATATGCTGATCTCTCAGTAGACTGCATTTCTCTTGAAATTATTTGTTTCTGTATAAATACAAGCCTGATTAATTGCTGTTTGTGTAACTATGAGCGAGTTGTTTAATTTTCTTCCTAAGCTTTAAGTCTCTGGCTGTAAAGTCAGGTGCTGAAGTCTGCCTCACACCATTGTGGTGAGGCGTGCATGGGACAGAGTATGTGCAGTGTGTGGAGCTGCAGACTTCCAAGAGCTCAAAAGTGAATTCCTCATCCTTTGTTTCATACAGGAGTGAAGTAAGCCCCAAAGAACATACCCATGGTCCAATGATATTTTCATTTTAAAAAATTTTCATTATGTAATTATATGTATTTGTATGTATGCGTAAAGTGTCTGAGTGGCTTACTGTTATAGGTTTTACGTAATACAGTGCCATCAGCTCTGCCAAAAGACAGACTTGAGTGGGTTCAAAGCCAGGCTGTGATGCTGTGTGCCTGTGGGTAAGTCACTTAACACAGCTGACCTCAGTCTTATCTCTAAGATGGAGATAATGCTATCTCGGAAGGCAGTTGTAAGATGTAAAGATTCCTGGCAACCTTCTGTAATTATTTGTTTTTGAATTACCATCTCTATCTGTAATAACCTCCTAGTCCCTTCTTCAGATTATACTTTGCAGTTGCACAAATTTACAGGGTTCTGATGTAGGCGTTGGCTATACATTCAGTGATTTTGTCTAGAGAGCTGCCTACTTTAATTTCTGTGGGAATTGATGGTGGCTTTCAGGACATAGGTAGCAATAATGAAAAGAGAAATTTTGGTAGACACACCTACCATTGTAGCTACTTCAGGAAGACTCTCTTGGTTTTCTTAATTTTATAAGGGTTAAACATAAAAAATGAAGCCATTTCCTTTAAACATCAAATTTCCATATAATATTCTCTTTTGTTAGGCACTCTGAATGTGTCAGCAGTTCCCCCAGAGACCAGGTAGGCTGAGAGGGAGGAGAGACCAACCATCTCAGCTGATGAACTTCTGAAGTAACCACAGGGTGCTGGAGTTAAGGCAACACGTGTTTACAGCAGCCACTTTCAAAGAAGCAGCTGCAGTTCAAAACGGCCTCTGTGAATTAGGGCTGAGGATACAATGCACACATTTTTGCTGTAATTCCTTTTAGAAGAGTTTGGGAAAGACTGCTGAAAAGATGTGAAAAGAAGCAAAAGGAGTCACAGACAGTAATAAAAAAACAAAAAGATCTTTAGCCCTTCCCCCGTATTGAAAAAAACAAACCATTTATCTTGTTTTGCTCTGAGTTGGCCAACGGACAGCCTTTATACTGTATTGGCAGCATAAAAAAGTTTAATTTTTCCCTAGATTTGTGAAATTATGACATGCTCGTTATGAGTGAGAACAGGAAGGCGATGCTTTTTGCCGGTTTTTTATCCTGTTGTTTTCTTTATGTGTGTGGCATTAGTAAGAGCTTAAGACCATGGACTCCAGAAACGGACTGCCTGGGTTTTAGTCACAGCTCTGCAACTTTAGGCAATTTAATTGACCTCTTTGCATTTTACTCTCCTCTCCTGTAACATGCAGATGCTTACAATGTCTGTCTCAGAGAATTATTTGGAAGATTGAATGATTGAATGGGTAAAGCTATGAGAACTGTGTGTGGCACATTATAAGGTCTGTAAAAGTATTAATTATTATCATGGTTAGCCTACCAACAGAGTAACCAGTGGTGTGCTAAAAGTAATTAATCTTTCTGAATTTTTAAAAGCAAGTTTCATATAAGGAATGAGATTCTAATTCTCTATGTGTCAATTTATTTTATATTTCTTAAAAAGCCATCTTCTTTTCCTTCACATTATTTGAGGTGTTAACTGATTGCATTCACTCAGTTAATATTTCTTGATTGCCTTTCACATTCTAAGCATGGGGAAGAGGGTGGGAAGTGGGATTCTCTGCTCCAAAAAGCGTCAATCCATCCCTTCCACTCTCTTGTAAAGTTTAGACCTCGTTCAGCCTAACAGGTAGCAGTTCATTTTACTCACTTTTGTTTCCCCATTATTTAGTAAAAACCCTGGATGATTTGGGCTACCCTCTTTGCAAACAGTTTCTTAGTTGATATCCTTTGTATATTTCTTTTGATTATGTGTTAAAAACTTTTCATTTTTTTTTATCTGTAGCTGCCATTCCATATTTTCTTAGTGTCCCCTTATGTCTGAAGGATCACAGAAATCTCTTCAGAAGGAATTTTTCTTACTAACACCTTTGAGGTTAGAAATGGGAAAGCACAGAATTAGAAGCGACATCTGTCAGACGTTACCCAGCAAGTCCTCCTAATAGCATTGTCATTCAGCCTGTGTTTCAGAGGTACAGGTCTTCCACTGCTGAAGAGTGACGTCCTGGGACACTCCCTGTTCTGGGATCGTAAAATTGGATTCCAAACCCTTGTTGGGAAGCTTGTGATCTGTTCCTGGGAACATTACTAAACCAAAGTACTAACCAGCTACTTGTGTTTGGAAGAAACCTTATGTCACATTATCTTCCTTGTTTACATTTGGAAGAATGTTATAAAAGGCAAAGGAAAAGAAATAAAAAGATAGAGGCAAGTACGTCATAGTGATCTTGAGTAGGTAAGACCAAACTGATAATAGCCGAGCCAGACTCGAGGTTCATGGTGGTCACACACCTGTAGTAGAAAAATATAAACATCCCTTCTTTAAGCCATACACATTCTGACATTTTATACTAAGTGGTTATATTTCCCTTGATCATACTATAAACACAATGCTAATTTCCACACCTGGAGTCAAAAAAAAATCCTGCCAAATGGCAAGGATAATTTATAAAGAATCCATTGCCAAAAGTAATTTTTGAGGAAAGACTGTCTGTCTGTTCCCAAATGGCAAAAGAACATCATTAATAGCTTCTTTAGCATTCAAGACAGGAGACAGATGCTGCTAATAAAACATAATAAACTCCTCATGGTTTTGTTTTTAATAAAGCACAAATGATTTCATGGTCCTATAATTTGAACTGTCAATCTAATTAGCAGGTTTCTGTTGAAAATCTGATTTTTTAAAAAAATTGAGGTGAAAGGTTAATTCACTATTATGTGTTATATTTTTTTCTGTGTATAGGTGCTATTAGTGAAAAAAATGTGATAAGGAATAATTAGAGACCTGAAATATTAAAACCTCTTGACTCATTGAGATCTAATAGGTATTAAAGTGACTCTAAATTTAGTAGAAAGAGCCCCTGGAATCTCAGGTTATTGGTACTGGTATTCCTCCCCTGCCTATGACTAGTTACCATTGGCACGGTGGCTTTATGGATGTGTTCCTTCTGCAGTAGCTCAGGGCCCCATGCTTGGCTTAATAATGCTCTGCTGTAACAGTCCTGAAATTCCTAGTGATTTTTGAATGACGGGTGCACATTTTCATTATGTCCTTCATTATAGCCCTATGAATCATGCAGCCAGTTCTGGCTATTAGCAGGTTGCTTCTCTGAATTTCAGACAAGGCAACAAAGATCTTGATGGATCTGGAGTCCCAACAAAGTTTACTAGATGCTGAAAAGCTCCTGCTCCATCCTAATTCAGTGGTTCTCAATCAGGAACAATTTTGCCCCCTAGTGGACATTTACCAATGTCCGAAGACACTGTTCCTTGTCCCAGCGCAGGCAAAGTGCTACTGGCATCTAGAAGGTAATAGGATGTTTAACCCCACAAATGCACAGGATAGCCCCCACCACAAAGAATTTGGGGGCCCTAAATTTCAACACTGCTGTTGTTGAGAAATCCTGAATAACCCATTATTTGTGTCTCCAACACTTGGTACTGGCCCAGGGAAGTTGCTCAGGGCTAGTTGAACCCATGGGTGCAGCCCGGATCTTAGGTTGTTGTATTCCTTACCATATGCAGACTGAAGAACAGATCTGGTGATTACTAAGTATAATCTAAAATTGCACGAGGTGCAATGCAGACATGCTTTCCTCAGGCACTCCCTCTTCTCACACTTAGCCAATTAACTGGCAGCCCCCTTACCCTCTTAAAACCTTCTCTAAAGAAGACCATACTCACAGGTGATGGGTGACTTTCCATGATGCCCTTGTACATCGGACACCTGTTGTGCTGTCGGTTTACCAAGTCATTTGGGTTTGTTCCCAAATCTGTTGATGCCCATTTTGCTGGTTGCTGTAATTATGCAGTATAATCAACTACTACAAAATTTTAGGAAAAGAAAATACTAAAAAGGGGAGAGATTTCAATGACAATCTAAGTTGCATGCTTTGGAAAGATTCAGTAAAGGTGTCATTAAAGCAAGTTGCTCTTGAATTTATTGGAGCCAAGATGAATTTAAAGGATTTGGGAAAGAATCATTAAATTTAGATTCTGCGTTGAATTTGCATAACTCTTAAGTTTTCACTGTACTTTATAGAGATTATAGACAATTACATCTGTGGTGCAAGAAAGACAATACTTTAGCTAGCTGATTCATGCTCCGAGAAAAGGTTGTGTCCTACATGACAGTATTGCCAAATGGATGCTCTTCATATATTTTAGGATGATACAAATTGTTGGATTCGGGAATGTAACTTTAGAGGACTTTCCCAGTAATCAGTGCCTCAGACAGCAGGGCTTCTACTGTATTTTCTTTATGAGAAACTAAAAAGAACATAATTAGATATTCTGCTTTTGTCACTTGTGGAGCCAAACAGCTCTCAGCTTGGTGAAGTCTGAATAATTGTCCTTGCTTAACACCACCTTATATCTTAAGAAGATACTCCTTTGGTTCTCGATTCCACAAACACCAGCATAAGGTCTGTCTCTTGCCAGATTCAGTACTGAAGTGTTGAAGAGTAATTTGCTTCCTTTTTAGTTCATATATTTTCTCCTTTGAATTTTCCATGTGGCTAGATAGATTAGAGGTAATGTGTCATAGTCTTTCAGAATTAAGTAAGTATAAATAGAAAATATCAGAAGCGTAGCTAAATCACTTAATTTCATAATTCTGTTAGAGCTGAAGTGAGAGACACTTGTCAGTCTTGGTGATTTGAGGATGGGTTTTGAGCACGATATTATCCTGTCCTGAGTCCGATCTGAGAGGTGACTTCTGGAGCTTTAAATCCTGACCTTGTTAAGGCGGGGGTGAAGGAGTAAATACCCCTTTAATATAAATTAACCCTTGCCATTTTTTGTTAACATTCATAAATACTTTATGATGGTTTATTTTCCATTTTCTGACACATTTTTGCAGATAGTATCCCAACAATTTATAGCTGTAGATACCTTACTTGGCTAATAAAAGAAAGGATTCAACATTTATGATGGAAGACGACATGCTCTCTTCTTTCTTTTTAAAGTGCTCAACATGTAATATATAAGTACTGCCTCCCATTAAAAGGTGAGAACATTCCAGATAAAACTAAATTCCTGTTTGTTCATGTCCTATGGACTTGGAACCTACCCTTCCAGAGAGAGACAGACACACACACACACACACACATACATGTCTCTCTCTCTCTCTCTCTCTCACTCACACACACACACACACGGGCAGATTTTCTATAGTTGTGGTATCATACTGCATGTACTCTTTAGTTACTTGTTTGCTTTTTTGTAGTCAGATTATACAAGATTTAAATCTTGTGTAAATCTAGTTCATTTTTAGTTGCTCTGTGATATTCCAGGTATGGATATATCCCATTTTATTTATCTGTTCCTCTGTTAGTGGACATTAAGTTTTTGCTCTCCGTGTGTAATGACTCTTGTACATAACGTTTTTTTCTTAAAGCCCTAGAAGTAGAACTGCAGACATCCATATCGTAGCACTGCAGGGAGGTCTTGGTTCATTTGTTTACATGGTAGGATCTTTCTAAACTACATAGTATATAGGACAGAAGTCATAGAATCAAACCTTTTTGACACTGAAGGTATCTTAGATGTCACCATATGACGTGAAGGATTAATTCTTTTCTCTATACTCTTAATATTAAGTATTTTTTCCCCTGGAGCTTCCTATGCAACCTTTCCTGCTTCTGCTACTTTAGTAAAAGCATTTTGGTTTCTCTATTGCTTCTACTTTTGTAACAAAGTTTCAAAGAACAAAAGTGTGTTATCTTTATAAGGAATTATTTTAGCAGGTATGTTAGTAAATTCTAAAATTTAAAAAAGATTATTAATATACTTTCTTAAATGTTTTGAGTGACTACTTCTTTTGAATTATATTTGGTATTACACTTTAGAACTTTGGATCTATTTAATTCCTGACAAGTGGAAAAGGCTTAGATTTAAAATCTAAGTTTTCCTGTAAATTCCATTGTGTGTTAAAAGTGTAAAGTAGCTATGGCTCACTTGTATAGTAGAAAACATTAGGGCTGATCCCCTCCCTCCTTTCTAACTTATTTGGACAATGTTTCTTCGCTTCAATAATTATACTGTCCTTGTTTAATGGCTTTTGTATGTGAGGAGTTGTACCCATATTTTTTCCCTTTAATTTTTTTTTTTTAAGATTTTATTTATTTGACAGAGAGGGAGACGGCGAGATAGGGAATACAAGTAGAGGAGTGGGAGAGGAAGAAGCAGGCCTCCCACTGAGCGGGGAGCCCAATGTGGGGCTCGATCCCAGGACCCTGGGATCATGACCTGAGCTGAAGGCGGACGCTTAACGACTGAGCCACCCAGGTGCCCCATGTTTTTTTTGTTTTTGTTTTTTAAGTAAGCACCCCACCCAGCCTGGAGCTCAACACTGGGCTTGAACTCACAACACTGGGCTTGAACTCACGACACTGAGATCAAGAGTTGGATGCTTAACTGACTGAGCCACCCAGGGCCCTTCCTTTAATTCTTATAGAAAACTTAAGAAATCGATATTCTCATTTTGTGGTTGTAAAAACTGACAGAGAAGTGAAGTAACATCCCCCACTACCTTGTTAGGATATAGTGGAGCTAAGAATTCAAAATATAGCTTATCTCTTTAAAACCATATATACTTTTCATCATGCTGTGTTAAGGTGATCTCTTTCCCATTAACCATCATTTAAAAATCATGTCAGTCTCCTTTCTGGAGGCATGCTTAATTTTTTTTTTAAACAATATATATATTTTTATTTATTTTATTTTTTTAGGATTTTTTTATTTTATTTATTTGATAGAGAGTGACACAGTGAGAGAGGGAATACAAGTAGGGGGAGTGGGAGAGGGAGAAGCAGGCTCTCTGCTGAGCAGGGAGCCCGATTCGGGCTTGAACCCAGGATGCTGGGATCATGACCTGAGCCGAAGGCAGTTGCTTAATGACTGAGCCACCCAGGTGCCCCAGCATGCTTAATTTTAATAATGCTTTAAGAAAAACTTTCAGGCATAATTATAAATAAAATAGTTTTGTGGTAGGCAATCACAGTTAATTTTTATGTTTTTATTTTTTTAAGTAGTCAAAAGAACTTAGCAAGCTTCAGAACATTTATTCTTTTATTTTCATTTCTTCATGAACTGTTGACTTTTTGTTACCAAGTAAGACCTATTCTTAATTTTCATATTTTGAAAGTAATACATGCTTATTATAGAAAGTTTGAAGAATAACTTAAATTATTAAGAAAGTAAAAATTACCCGTAATTCTTTCAGCTGTTTCTTTCTTTCTTTCTTTCTTTTTTTAAATTAACACATAATTTATTATTTGTTCCAGGGGTAGAGGTCTGTGAATCATCAGCCTTACACAATTCACAGCACTCACCATAGCACATACTCTCCCCAATGTCCATTACCCAGCCACCCTATCCCTCCTCTCCACTCTGCAGCAACCCCCAGTCTATTTCCTGAAATTAAGAGTCTCTTACGATTTTTCTCCCTCCCCGGTCCCATCTTGTTTATTTTTTTTCCTCCAACCCCCCCTACGACCCCATGCCTTGCCTCTCAAATTCCTCATATCAGAGAGATCATATGATAATTGTCTTTCTCTGATTGACTTATTTCGCTTAGTGTAATACCCTCTAGTTCCATCCACATCATTGCAAATGATAGGATTTTGGGGTTTTTTGATGGCTGCATAGTATTCCATTGTATGTATGTATATATATATATATATATGTGTGTGTGTGTGTGTGTGTGTATACACACACACACACACACACACCACATCTTTATCCATTCATCTGTTGATGGACATTTAGGCTCTTTCCATAGTTTGGCTATCGTGGACATTGCTGCTGTAAACATTCGGGTGCACGTGCCCCTTCGGATCACTACATTTGTATTTTTGGGGTAAATACCCAGTAGTGCGATTGCTGAGTCATGGGGTAGCTCTATTTTTAACTTTTTGAGGAACCTCCATGCTGTTTTCCAGAGTGGCTGCAACAGCTTGCATTCCCACCAATAGTACAGGAGGGTTCCCCTTTTTCCACATCCTCGCCAGCATCTGTCATTTCCTGACTTGTTAACTTTAGCCATTCTGACTGGTGTGAGGTGGTATCTCATTGTGGTTTTGATTTGCATTTCCGTGATGCCGAGTGATGTGGAGCACTTTTTCATGTGTCTGTTGGCCATCTGGATGTCTTCTTTGCAGAAATGGCTGTACGTGTCTTCTGCCCATTTCTTGAGTGGATAGTTTGTTCTTTGGGTGTTGAGTTTGCTAAGTTCTTTATAGATTTTGGATCCTAGCCCCTTATCCTATCAGCTCTTTCTAATAGCAGATGAACGAATGACTTCCCTCTGCCCCCCTCCTCCACTCCTGCCCCAGTATGTGCTTGTGAATGTGCACACTGGCCACTTCTCAGCCACATGGCAGTGGATGGGAAGGGGTTCAGTAGTTTCAAGAAATTCTTATATTGAGGAAGGTTTAGCAAAAAAGAAATTGAATGACTAGTGGGATACACATGTCCATTTGCTCATTAGAAGATTTGGCTCATCTTCCTTAGGAATAAGAAAACTGACTAATGAACTTCTGCTGCAGACTTGAAAAATCAGAAGTACATGTGCATCTGCTATAACATTATAGATACTCAGGTGGGAATTTATTTTCATTATTAGCAATTACCTTAAGGAAGAAATGAACAATATGATCTTGGTATCTAAGAGAATAAGAGTATGTTATCCACATTTGAATACTGTCTAGCAGACAAGATAGGCATGAGTTAAAACTCTTGTGTACTTCCCTAAAGAGAGACTGAGTGAACATCTGACTGCTTTCATGGACAGGGAAAGAGGGGTGAATATAGTGTCTATACCTAACTGTATGTGCTACACATAAGCTGTGAAGAACTTCCCCCTACATTCACAGTATTGCTATTGTCTTAATACTTTTTTTTTTCTTAGCTTAGAATATCAGAAAGAAAACAAGGTGGGATCGGGAGGGGTGGGGGGAGGAGGGAGGGAGAGGGTAATTGGGTTATATGGACATTGGGGAGGGTATGTGCTATGGTGAGTGCAGTGAAGTGTGTAAGCCTGATGATTCACAGACCTGTACCCCTTGGGCTAATAATACATTACATGTTAATAAAAATGTTTTTAAAATTTAAAAAGAAAAGAATATCAGAAAGACATTTTACCAGACTCTGAGAATATATTCATTGTTCTATTACTATATTCTCATTTTAATATGATTTTCTTCTTAGGAAGAAGTCTACCCTTACTTGAGCATAAGCTGTGTGTCAATTACTGTGCTAAGTTACGTGCTTTGTTTAGTCCTTCCATCTCTGTGATGTGGGCTCATAATATTGACTGTTTTACAAAGGAGAAGTGGAGGCTTAGGAAAGAAAAAGGAACTAGCCAAAATATTAGTGCTGATAGATGACAGAGTCAAAAGCTCTCACGCAGGTGTACCTGAGTTGCAAAGTCCATTTCTTTCAACTCTATGTTATAACTTATATATTTCAAAATTTCTTTATGGAAAAAATAATTGTTTATCCTGTTTCTTCCAGTGAACTTGTCTAACCCTTGTAGTTTTAGCATAGTCCTCTGTTACTGATTTCAACTTCAAATTTCCCCTAAGTATTAGCTAATTCTAATGGTTGTTTTAGTTATTAATATATGTTTATTGGGCAGGAAGGTGAGTATTTTTAGAGTTAAAACATTCATACACTCTTTTTCTTTCCTAAATTTTTAACCCTGCATTTAACGACATTGACTTAAGATTGGAATACTAGCGATCTAAACTGACAAATAAGCAAAATCTGTTAAATAAGACTCTGTGAGGGGGCGCCTGGGTGGCTTGGTTGGGTAAGCATCTGCCTTGAGCTCAGGTCATGATCTCAGGGTCCTGGGATCGAGCCCTACTCTGGGCTCCCTGCTTAGCGAGAGTTTGCATCTCTCTTCCCTCTGCCCCATGTGTGCTCTCTCTCTCTCTTGCTCTCAAATAAATAAATTAAATCTTTAAATCAGACTCTGTGAGCTGGGACCCAAACTCAGAAGTTTCTAGTGATGCTGATATGCAGCCTGTGGAGCCTGGAGAGCTGACAAACCATAAGGGACTCTTAATCTCAGGAAACAAACTGAGGGTTGCTGGGGGTTGTTGGTGGGGGGTAGGGATGGGGCGGCTGTGTTATGGACACTGGGGGGAGGGTATGTGCTATGGTGAGTGCTGTTAAGTATGTAAACCTGGCGATTCACAGACCTGTACCCGTGGAGCAAATAATACATTATATGTTAATAAAATACAGATTTTGGTGGTAACATGTCCTTTAGTGTAGCTTGGAGCAGTGGTTAGTGTGCATCAGAACCACCTACAGGAATCACAGAACTTTGCCCCTGAAACAAATCATTATATGTTAATTAATTGAATTTAAGTAAAAAAAAATTTAAGGGGTGCCTGGGTGGCTCAGTGGGTTAAGGCTCTGCCTTCGCTTCAGGTCGTGATCTCAGGGTTCTGGGATCGAGCCCTGCATCGGGCTCTCTGCTCAGCAGGGAGCCTGTTTCCCCCTGTCTCTCTGCCTACTTGTGATTTCTCTCTGTGTAAAATAAATAAATAAAATCTTCTAAAAAAAATTTTTTTTAAAGTCACACCTGGGAGAGCTTGTTAAAATAGACTGCTGTGCCCTGAGGTCTGAGGTGGATCCAGGGATTTGTATATCTAACAAGTTTTCCATGATGCTGACACTGCTTTCAGGCTGTCCTTTGAGAACCACTTATGGTCTAGGATTGCACTTTGAGAATCTCTAATTTAGGGTCCCACTTTCTGAGTTGTTTTTTTAGAGGTGATGATCCCCACAGCCACCCACCTTTCCAGCTACATACCCACATAGACTGTGCAAACTATCATTCAGGATACTGGGAGACCTCAGATGCCTGTTATCAGTGCTAAGTGTAGTCGTATCTCCAGATGAAGAATTTGTTGTTGTCCACATGGAAAAACCTCAAATGAATTTGACCCCTCCCATCATCTATTCTTCAAACTATAAAGCAATCAATTACTTCTATTTAGAGATCTTTTCATACCAGAGCCATAGGCTTTTTTTCTGTCAGTGATTTTTTAAAAATCCCAAAAGGTAAACATACTTTCCTCTATTATCTAATTTGTTTCTAGCAAAAGGGTGATTTCAGCCATGTTAAGTAACTACAGATAAATTAGGATTAACCAGTATTTACTAAAGGATCACTTAACTTGGAAAGTTGGAATTAAATTTTTTTTTCAATTATGGTAAAATAGACAACATGAAATTTACATTTTAAATGTTACAGTTCAGTAGTACTAAGTATCTTTATAATAGTGTGCTGTCATCACCACCATCTCCCCAGAACTCTTTTCATTTTGTATAACTGAAACTCTGTACCCTTTAAATAATAACTTCCCATTCATTCCCCAGACTCCACCTCCAGCCCCTGGCAACCACCATTCACTTTCTGTCTCTTTGAGTTTGACTACTCTAGATACTGCATCTACGTGGAATCATCCAGTATTTGTCTTTTGTGAGTGGTTTATTTCAGTTAGCCTAATGCTCTTGAGGTTCATACACATAGCATATGCCAGAATTTGCTTCTTAAAGCTGAATAATACTCTGTTTTACGTACGTGTGTCTATTATGTACTACTGCATTTTGCTTATCCATTCATCTTTCAATCAGCACTTGGGTTGCTTCCACCTTTTGGCTATTGTGAATAATGCTACTGTGAAAATGGGTGTAGAAATATCTGTCTGAGTCCCTAGTTTTAGTTCTTTTCGGTATAGTCCCAGAAGTGACATTTCTGGGTCATGTGGTAATTCTGTTTAATTTTTGATGAACTGTAAATGGAAGAGAAGAGAACAGATAAAACCTTATTCAACTTCTAAGCTGTCAGTAATAAATCTCTGTATAAACTACAGATTACTTGTATAAGCAAGACAGATTTGGGCAGAGACGGTTGCCATTTTAAAATTGAAATTAACAGTTCCAAGTTCAATCTGTTGTTTAATAAAATTAGCTACAAGATTTTCTTTGAGAGAAGATAATTTGATGCATACTGTGTCAACTACACACATTTCTAGAGTGGTTGACGTAAATCCTATAAGATAACATCAAAAATCTCAAATTCATTCCTTTATGGGTAAATTTCCATACTGGTAACTTTAACAGTTTACCAGTTAATGAGTGGTTGTCTTTATATTGACATTTAATTGGGAAAAAAAAATAGATGGAAGGCAGAAGAGTTAAGAGTAACTGATTCCTTTTCAGCAAGAAGTTCTTCAAGTAAAAGATATATCAGCATTTAGTTATAACAATATCTACAGTTCATTAACTGTTTCCTGTAGCACAGTGATACTATTTTATCTGCTCAGCCACATGAAAAAGTTTAGCATAAAGCAAGCTCATGAACTCTGAGCTGATGCAGAATGGTTTCTAATTCTGATTCTACTACTTAATACCGAATTATTTAATCTTGCTGTAGGTCATCAATCAATTTGCTCAATTCTTTTTTTCTTTTTAAAAATTTTATCTTTAAAAATTATGAAAGCAGCAGATGCCCCAACTTGGTTTTGTTTTTGTTTTTTTAAATCAAGTAGTCTAAAAAGCTTATTATATAAAAAGTACAGTGTCCAAGCTATCTTACCTACTGTTATCTTGTTCCATAGAGCAAACAGTTTACTCTCTTTGGGGATTTTCACCTTCAAATATAAAGTAATATGTTTATATTGGTATTTCTTACTAATTTTAGATAATATGTGTTATAGCTATGGAAAGTGAGAATTTAGCTGATAAATATGGATTTATCTTCTGATGCTTTACTGTAAGTTTCATATAACTTCTTCCACCACCACAATATAGATCTATTACTTATGAATTTTATAATCATTATTTACATTATTGTGACTAACTTTGGTTTACTACAGAAATATAAGTAGCATACTATAACTATATTTCTGATAAATCCTCTCTTACCAGTTGTCTTTTTAAAAAATTAAACTATTGTTTAGAATACTTAAAGATTTATAGAAAAATTGTAAAGACAGTACAGAGAATTCTGTATGCCCCACACCCAGTTTTCCCTGTCTTTTGTTAGTATGGTGCTTTTGCTGAATTAATGAACTGATATTTATACATTATTTTTAACCAAACCTTGTACTTTCTCCAGATTTCATTAGTTCTTCCTAATGACCTTTTTGTTCTTCCAGGATCCTATTTAAGATATTACATTACATTTAATCATCATGTTCCCTAGACTGCTCTAGACCATGACAGTTTCTCAGACCTTCCTTGATTCTGATGACTCTCATAGATGTAAAGAACCCTGGTCAGATATTTTGTGGAAAGTTCTTCAATTGGGATTTATCTCTTATTTTTCTCATGAACTGGGGTTATGATTTTTTGGGAGGAAGACCCCAAGGACCATTTTCATTACATATGTCAAAGGTACCTACTGTCCACATGACTTAATCACTGCTCATGTTGACTTTGATCCTCAGTGTTCGTTTTCTCTGTGGTCAAGTCACTCTTCCGTCACAACTGTTGTTGTGTCGTTCTGTGTTGTACTGTTTGGAAATGAGTCTCAGTGCAACCCTTACTTAAGGTGTGGAAGTAAAGCTCCACCTCTTTGAGGACAAATATCTACAGAAATTATTTATAATTCTACCTGAGAGATTTGTCTGTTCTCTTCCATGTATTTATTCTGTCACATATTTGCGTCTGTATGACTCATGGATATTTACTTTATACCTTGGGCTATAATCCAGTATACTTTATTTTGTTGCATAAATTGTTGAGGCTTGGACACTAGAAGCTCTTTTAGTTGACCCTTATGTTTTTTTGACATACTTCCATCATTGTGCCTTTTTTTTTTTTTAAGCATTTCCTTACTTTCTGGCACTGCAAAATGCTCTAGAGTTATCTTCCATATTTGCTCCCCCAATTCTAGAATTATCCATTTTTCCAATTTCCTTTTATTTTATGTATTCATTGCTATTTGGGTGTTGCTTCTGTGCCCTTTGAACTGAGAGCAAGGAAATTTGTGTATATAAAATTTCGTGTCGATACAAATGTCTGTAAATGTTTCCATATGTAACCATTTGTACCTTTATTAAGCTAAAGATAAGTTTATTCTGATATCTCTGAATAGTGCTGGTAATATACATGCAGTAAGGACAGGAGAGAGGAGACAGGACAGCTGAGAAAGAAGAGAGGAGGGGGGTGGTCAGTACAAACTACTGGATTTAAGGATTTAAGCTAATTTCTGTTTTTCTCTATCTCTAAAAGGTGGTTTTGAGAATTTATTCATTTAAGAAGACTTTTAAAATAATTTAATCAAAAGATAATAAAAGAAAGAATGCCAGTATTTGTGATGAATTATTCTGAAGAGGGTATATTAAGATTAACAAAAGTGTTTTTGTTTTTCTAAAATATTTTTTTCTTTTTTTTATGGGACTATATTTGAAATCCAGGGAGAGACATATAGGCAGTGAAGTGAAAAGGAGAAGGGATGACAGAAAAATAAGTGAATCAATTAATGAAGTAATATTGCCACCTCATACAAAGCCTTTCAGGATTTCTACTAAAGTACTTTGCATATGAATGAAGATAAGGCATTTTAGGGAGACAGACCAGGTTTTGAATAAGAGTTCTGTGCCTTATTGCCTGGGTCACCTTGGGCAAATTTCTTAACTTCTCTAAATCTTAATGTTTTGATTGCAAAAATGGGAATAGTAATACCTGCCTTGCTGAGTTGTGAGGATTGAATGAGATGAAGTTTATAGAGCAGCAAGCACAGTGATGGGCAGGAAGTAGAGAATTACCAGATACAACTTCCTGCCGGATTTGTGTGCTGAATGCCACTGAAAGTTTTGGGGTTTTTCACCATTTTCCTAGTATGTATATGGGAAGCTGGATTAATTCTAAGACTTCTCAGAGTTTGGGTGTGACTTAGGTCAAGCCAGCATCGGTACTTCAAACTTACTGACCACCCAATTGAAAATAGTTAGGAATTTGATTCAGTGTTTAGTTTCATCTCATTGTAAGTTTTATATATGAGAAACTGAATTTATAGACATTTCGACAGTAGAGTTGTTTTAATAATGAGTTCCCATTACACACTTAAAATTATTTGACTTGCTTTGCAATCATACTTACAAACCCAGTCCCATTATTAAAAGAAAAAAGTTTTTTGTAAGTAAGGTTTTCTATTTGTCCCCATTAAAAGTCTGAGTTTTAAGTAGATTCTTGACCAGCATCTCATATCCTTTAGCTCATTCAACTTTAACACCTGTCCTATCCTCAGTAGCATTTCCAGAACTATTAATTTCACTGGGAAGCTAACTGAGTTTTCCCAGTTCAAACAGCGCTTCATTAGCACTTCTACCTTCACGATGACAGCAGAGTAGAGAAGATAAATTGACAATCCTTATCTTTTTCTTTCCCAGTGCCATCTGGACTCAAGTCCAGATGCATCTCTCTGGTCATGCATCTCTCAGGTCATGATTTCTATCTTCTGGATTTGGTGCTGAGCCTAAGAGGTCTTCTGAATCTGATTGTGGTATTTTTTAAGTAAAACCAATCCCACTTTAAACAAGTAACCATCTGTAGTCTTGACGTCAATGTGAGCTTTAGTCATGATCTGCCATTTTTTTTTACCATGGAGCACCTTTTGTCATGATCTGTGCTGTGAAAGTTAGGTAGCTTCTGACTTGAACTTCATCAGTAATTTTCTAAATTCATCTTCTATAGATTAGCAAGGCTAGTTCAGAAACCCTTAAGGCTATCACATTAGTTTTAGCTCCTTGAGATCTTGTGACTAGTATTTTTCCAAAGTTTTTTATATTACCAAAGCTTGTGCTTTCACATCATACCATTCTTTCATAGAAAACGCTTCTGACACTTCTTATAAGGTCCTTTTTTTTTTTTTTTCCCTCCTTCCCCAGCTGCCGTGGTGCTGCTTAGAGAGCAAAAAGGGCACATTGTTTGATTTATTCTTTAGGTCGAGTCACTTAAACACTTACTTGCCTCTGTATCACCACTTTGAGAATTATTCCTAACCTCCACCTCACCATGTTAATTGAATTTCCAGAAAATTTGACGCAATACTCAACTGCTGTGGAAACTGGCATCACATTGGCCCACTACTGTGGTGAAATTCATTGCCAGTGGGGTGGACTTTCTGGTTCCTGTCCAGGTTGCAAAGGTGGTTTCACCTGGCTACCGGTATCTATTAGTTTCCTATGGCTGCCATAACAACGTACTGCAAATTCACAATGGCTCAGTTCTATAGGTCAGGAGTTTAGGTTGTCTTGGCTGATTTCTTTGCTTATGTCTCAAAAGGGCAGCAAGATCAAGGTGTCTGCCAGCCTGGGCTCTTTTCTGGAGCTTCTGAGGGAGATGTACTTCCAGGTTCATATAGGTTGTTAGCAAAATTCATTTCCATGTAGTTTTAGATTGAGGTCCCCCTTCCCTTGCTATAGTTCATCCTCTTCTTGCATGGTCTAGAGGTCACCTGCATTCCATGGTTTGGGTTCCCCTACTTCAGAGGCAGCAAGAGCAGGCTTGAGTCCTTCCCACCCTTCTAGTCTGTCTGACTCTCCCTTCTGTCTCATCTCTAGACACTTCTGCCTTCCTCTACTTTTAAGGGCTCAGATGATTAGATTGAGTCCATCCAGCTAATGTAAGATAATCTCCCTATTTTAAGTCTCTTTGGCCATGTGATATAACAAAAAAGATAATAAATGATAGATAATAAGATAAAGAAGGCCATATGTGTGAAGGTTCCAGAGATCAGGGAGTAGAAATTAGGGGTTTTTTGGGGGTGGTGGTGGGAGGCACCTGCTTTTGCCTACAGATTACAACTCTTTTTTGGTTCATAAACCTAGACTCTGCTATGGGTCCCTAAAACACAGCAGCTGGTCCAGAGGTGCACCCTGCTGTATTTACAAGTTTTGCTGGGTTGAGCTTTCTTTCTCCATAAGCCCTCAAATCCTGGTGTGGATACAGGTCTCCAGCCTAGGTTCTTTCCTTCCTCAATGTATTTGCTTTTATTTCAGAGATCTTATTTTACATTCCTGCCGCTAAGCTGCTGTCAGGAGGTCTGATCTGCTGTGGAAACGTCCCCAAGCACATTATCCTGACTTCACTATTGAGGGAGTGGAGGAAGGGGTCTTGGTTTGCTGCCCCTCTTGCCTTCTTACACACTTTTATTCCTTCCTCTGTAGGAATCAACTTTGCAGGACAAAGATGGAAACTCCTTAGAGAGTTAATCAGCGGATTAAATGAACCAGTATTCATGAAGCAGAATGGTGGTTATGAGCATAAGCTTAGAAGTAAGAGTACCTGGCTCCTTGCCTCAGTTTCCTCATCTGTAAACTTCATTGGTTTTTTGTGAGAATTAAATTAGTATATCTAAATGCAGTAAAACAGAGCTAGGAACACAATCACTAAAAATGTTTATTATTATAATTATCATTTGCATAAGTACAGGGAGCAGAATAAGTGATAGTTAAGGATATTGCTTTGGAATTAGGCTGTCTGAACTTAAATCCCACATATACCAGTTATTAGCTTTGTGTCTTTGGATATCTAAAAAGCTATTTAAACTTCTTATATCTCAGTTTCCTCATCTATAAAATGAGAATGATTGTTACCATTTTGTAGTGTTTTTATTTTGGTATTACATGAGATAATGAAAAAAATTTGCAAGTGCTCAATAAATTGTAGTTTCAGTGCATGTATTAAAGTTAAAAAACAGTATTTACTAAGAGTTTCTTCTATTTGGAGAGTATTTGCTTTTTTATATCAGGGATTAAGGCATATTAGGGATTTGGGATGTTGTTAGCCCCTTAGATTATGTACCTCAATAAGAGTCTCAGATTTTACTACCCCACTGTGCAACATGCGCCAGGCTTATACCTAACGATTCAAGAACCCTTATAGGTATTTGCGTACAGGGTAACTCTTACTTAAAAAAATTTTTTTCTGTCAGCTCCCATTTATTTGGTTAAGTATTGTTTTTATCTCTCTTCTTCATTGATCATTGGAGATACCCACTGCTTTCTTAGGAAGCTAGCACCACATTAAAAATCATAGGCATTGAAATTTATCTAAGATGATAGTTACTAGAGCAATTAATACACTGTTCTGCTTGAAGCAGGAGTTGAGGTTAGCATAATTTATAAGTTCTTCTCAATAGGTATTGCTTTTTTTAGAAGTCATTTTTATTCCTGGTTATGTAACTTAATTTACAAATTTTATTTGATGAAGTTTCCATTTCTAGATGGTTCTGAAACATGTCTTCCTGTCCTTACCCCTATTATGATCTCATCATTCTTCACTGGGGGAGAAGGTGAAGGTGGAAAATAGAACAGGCTCGTGAGACAGTGGCTGATAAGCCTATTAAGTGAGTGTTTCTTTCTCACAAATCACGGATTTAAATGATTTATTTGTAGTTTTTGTTATGAATTATTAATCATACCCTGCAAATCAGAATCTCATATGGTGTATTTTTTTGCTCTGCTCAAATCTGGTATAGTGGAATGGTGTCTTTT
>PISX010025731.1:0-25696 GCA_004024625.1 Mellivora capensis | reverse complement strand
TGGCTAGGTCTTAGATGGGAACAATTTTCCGTACACAAAACCTCTGACAGATCAGTTATTTGAAGAAAGACTATATTTTCCCTTTAGCTCTTTTTTTTTTTTTAAGATTTTATTTATTTATTTGAGAGAGAGGCAGTGAGAGAGCATGAGCGAGGAGAAGGTCAGAGGGAGAAGCAGACTCCCCGTGGAGCTGGGAGCCCGATGCGGGACTCGATCCCGGGTCTCCGGGATCATGACCTGAGCCAAAGGCAGTCGTCCAACCAACTGAGCCACCCAGGCGTCCCTCCCTTTAGCTCTTGCCCAGGGGCTTAGGGTCCTACCAAGAACGCCCTTTGGCAGCAACTGTGGCTGACAAGAAATGAGGAGATTGGATGTCAATTGGCAGTCATAACCTGGTTAGATTTGTCATTGTCCTCATAGCACTCTGAGACACTTGAAGCACATATCACTATGGCAATAATGAATTATTCATCTAATTACTGTTTTAATGTCTGTCTTTATTGCAGATCTATTGAGTTTGTAAAGGAAGGGACCCGTTTGGTTGCTTACCACTGTATACTGAACGCAGTGCCTGGCACGTAGTGGGTGTTTAGTAAATAATTGTGGAATGAATGGTTTGCCCTCAACCATTCATAACCAAGATTATTGTGAATGAAAGCACAGTAAGTTTTTTTATTCATTTAAAATATATGTTATATAAGGGAGTGATGGGTAATTATGTTTGGAAGATAATTTAGTATCAGTTCCTTAAGGAATCTGAGTAGTAAAGGCTTAGTACTGAGGTGCCTGACTGACTCAGTTGGTTAAGCCTTCAACTCTTGATTTCAGCTCAGGTCATGATTTCAGGGTTATGAGATCGAACCCCAGGTTGAGCTCTGTGCTCAGTGGGGAATCTGCTTAGATTCTCTCACTCCCTCTCCCTGTGCACCCCCTGCCCCCTGCTCCTTCTCCCTCTCTCAAATAAATAAACCTTAAAGAAAAAAAAAAAAGGCTTAGTACTTACAGTACTATGGTAAGCAATAGACTATTTTTTAAAAAAGATTTTATTTATTTATTTGACAGAGAGAGAGAAAGAGATCACAAGTAGGCAGAGAGGCAGGCAGAGAGAAAGGGGGGAAGCAGGCTCCCTGCCGAGCAGAGAGCTTGATGTGGGGCTCGATCCCAGGACCCTGAGATCATGACCTGAGCTGAAGGCTGAGGCTTAACCCACTGATCCACCCAGGCGCCCCACAATAGACTATTAATTAAAAGTCCTAAGCAGGTAAGTGATGAGATCAGCTTTGTTTTATGAAAATAAATCTCTTAACATTACCTGAAGAATGAGAGTACAGGAACAGGAATCCTATAGTCACAGTCACTTGGTCACATCACTGTTGCTTTAGCCCTTTACTTATAAAAGTGATCTGCAGGTAATTTTCCTTGTGTTCTGCCTGACTCTATCCCTTGGATTCCATGTAGAAGAAAGAGTTGTGGTGGTAATGTGGATGTGGGGAAGAGGAGGACAAGGCATGGAGTGGGGGTTTAAATGGCAAGTTGGGCATAAATATATGTGCATTCTTACCACAAATTTAAGATTTATTTTACACTTTTTCAAAAGCATGTCAGTCATTTGCAAAGCAAATTTAAGGTTCTGATGTGGACAACAAAAAGGGGCTACAACACCTATGATTGGTTAATTGGTTGAACTGAACTCAGTGATGTATGATCAGGAAATGGCTTAATTTTTCTCTAATCATTGTCTCTAATGTCTCCCTTGACTCCTCCTTTTCCTACTTTTGTCAACATCTTCACACTTCAAGAAGATCCAATAGCTCTCTGGTCAATTTCTGATATTAAACTTAATCCAGTCCAATTCAAAACTTGAGTCTTACATCTAGTTCAGTGGTGCTCTCATGCCTGCTACATGACCTGTAACTCAGGGAAAGATGGTATGTGCTGTCTTTTCACACACTGGGCACTTCTAGTCCTTTTTTTTCCCTCGCTCTTATTCTTCTGGGTTATAGTTTAGAGAGGGAGTGTACACAGAAGAAAAGGGTCAAAGATATTCCTACTTAGTTTATGATATTTGTAGCTCAAAATACTGACTCTTTGGGATATATTTGTGGTTTCATTAGAGGAGCCAAGGGAAATCCATCATGGCATCATTCTTTAATGTGAATAATGCACTATATTGGGGGAATTCCTACAACTCATGATCCCAGTGATCTACCCTAAAGCCACTTAATAGTGGGGTGCCCTCCCATCCTGACTGGCTTTTTATTGGCCAGTGGGGTCCCAGCATGATGATTCAAGCCCATCTATATTCCTTGGTATCCACTTGATTCTTGGGAAACTTATACACATTTGTCTTGACAAACAATAAGTAGTGGGCATTCTAGTCTTGCTTCATGTTGCTTCTTTCTTTCCTCTACTGTCTTAGGCTCGTCCCTGCAATTGCTTGTCTTCAGAATTCCCTTTTCATAGAGTTCCCCAAGAAGAGACAGATATCAATCTCTGTGTTTATATATGCTCCCCAGGTCTGGGAACCATATATCAGTTTTATCCAAGGCTTCTCTTAGCCTGTTTTGTTTGAGCCTCTTAGTAACATTGGGACCTTTGGATCCATATCTTTGTAATTATCTATCTGGGCAGTGAGTTGCTGATGTTCTTTTCTTGCAGGTTCCTTTTTATCGGTATGTCTTGTTCTCTTGAAACATTCTTGATTTGGTTTCAGTAAAAGAAAGGAGGAAACACCCTCATTCTCACTTTCATAGAAAAGAGAGAAGAAATGTCCTACTAAACTCACAACACAGTGATATCACAAGATTCTTCCAAAGAACCCTAGCTTTTTTGCTTGTATGGATTCATGGGGTAATGGGTCTCTGGACCAGTTTTACTGTCTTTTAGCAAATCCTGTGTGTATGCACTTGGCATCTTTTTTAGGTGCCTGACATTGCTTATTTTATATTATTCTCAGCTTTGGTTCTATAAGGGAAATTCTGGACCAAATGAAAAAGACCCATTTGATTTACTAGAATATACATAGTTCCTGTTCTGAAGGACCATAGAGTTTGGGAACTGCCCATCAAAAGAGGTGATAACAAGCAATCTCAGCAGTTAAGGAAAGAGTGACTTAATTTGTTCATTCATTCATTCATTCATTCATTTGTTCATTCATTCATTTCCATAAGTTAGTTACTCTTACAAGAACTGAGAATGATGTATGAGCAAATCTAAATAGTTGCTGCCTAATTGAGGTTACGGTCTAGTGGGAGAGATAGACATTAAACAAGTAGATACACAAATTTTTACAAATTACAATTTAGGTAAAGACCAGCATGCTATAAGAAAGAACAACATGGTGCATGATGGCCAGACTAGGTTTGGCTCATTCCTAGGGCAGTCACCTAGAGAATTTATCAGATCATTCCCTGCAGTAACTATCAGTTGTGAGTTCTTTTTAGGAGTAAGGTTGCAATGCCGGCCAATGACAAGCAGAGTTCATTGGTTCGTTAATTCATTTGATAGTAGTTTTTTAGTGGTAACCATTTGCTAGGTAACATGCAAGTGCTGAAAATACCAAAGTGTATAAAATTAAGTTCCTGCTGTCACGATTACAGTCTAATGGGAGGTAGAGATAAATACAAAGTCAGTGTGGGGCACTAAGATGAGGATAAGCACAGAAAAGCTAGGGACTGATGACCTCCTTGCTTTTGGAGAGCAGTGGGGAGACATGCTGGGAGGTGTGACACTAAGTGGTTTCTTGAAGGATAAGGGGGTGCTGACTAGACAAAGCAGTGAGAGGGGGAGAAGAAGATTATTCTAGATGGGAAAGCACCATGCTCAAAGACATGGAACCAAGTGTTCTAATCAGTGAGTCTCAATACTTTGGAGTGCTTTATAGGTTATCCCTGTGCAAAGATAATTCCTCCCAGTCCTTGCAGTGAATTCTACTGTTTATCACAATGTAATTTATCATGATATGAAAAGAGCGGGAAGCAGTTGTTTAGAAGATAGAGAGAATGTGATATATTTAGGGAATTGCACAAGTGCTGAAATATATGAGACATGGAAAGAGATGCTGACCAAGTATTGGTTTAGCCCATCACACTGAAATGCATTAGTAACAATATTGTCATCAGTATAATCTTCAAGCTAGCAAGATCAAGAACTATAGGAATAGGGAAAAGATTTATTATTGAGTGAGTGTTACAAGCTTTTACTATCCCAACACAGTTATGAAAGATAATTTTGATCTTGTCTCCTTTGCCCACCTCTCTGAACTTCAAGGAGAATGTGGTTGTGTGTGTTTCGTTCCTGGACACTTATGGTGCAGAATCAAGCGGCTACTGAGAGAGGGTCGGGATTAGAGAGACCAAAGGAAAGGGGAAAGGGAACAAATGGCAAAAGCCACATTGACTCATGGTGGGGAAAGTTTTGAGGGGACAAGAGAAGACAAGAATTGATGTGGCTGTACAGTATAAATTTTCTTTAAGATTTGCATGTGTATATTTTGGAATTCTTTCAAAAATTACTTTAAAATACTGCCATCCTTCTTCATATGTGAAATAGAAGAGAGACTGGTCTATGGAGGTACCAGGATTTATTTGGTTTGCACTGACATGCAGGCTTATACAGAAAAGGAGGTTTAGTGCAACATGGGAAATACTCTCTGGATATGGAACTAGAATATAGAATTCTTGCTTTTGACATTTAGTAGTGGCATGATTTTGGGTAAGCCTTTATTATTTCTTGGAGCTTTTCCATACCTCAATTTCCTCATAAGTTATTCACTTATATATAGGATATATATATATATATAGGATATAGTAACTTTCATATATAAATGTAAATATAAGTATATATGTATATCTCACTATATTATACTCATATAATATAGTACTTCATTGGGTCAATGTGAATAATAAAACATGAACGTGCTTTGCAAATTGCAAAGAGTTATTATCCCAGAGTTTCATGATAGCTGTAATAATAGTGATGTTCATGTTAACAAGAATATCTTTTAATTTTTTAAACAGTACAAAATTACACCCTTACTGGCTTTCGAGAAATGATAGTTGATGGTGTTAATAAGGAGGAGACAGGAAAAACATAACTTTCCTCAAGTCCGGATGGTGATGACTCTAATTTAGAGAAAACTAACTGCTCATCAGGAATGACCCTAAACTTGAGGAGAATACAGTTTAAAATCACTGCTGTTTCCTTTTCAGTATTCTTCCTATATGCCTGAATTCTTATTGTTCTATCTGAAAATGCCACAGTAGAGTCCCTGTGTTCTCTGGTGCTGGCATGCTGCAAAATCCTGTGATAGAGGGGTAGCTAATAAATTATTTGACAGGAAATATAGAAAAAAAAATCTTTGTAATTCACAGTTCTGACATAATGAAAAGCTTATAATTCACTAGTGTGACCTCACAGCTGTGAATTACAAGTTTCACTTGACTCGTTCACAATTTGTCTTTGAATTTATACTATGAAAAGTGAGAACCATATTGTCAAACTGTCACTCCATATTGATGTATTACTGCTGAAGATTAAGAAACATTTTGTCAAAGAGCAGGAAAATAAAAATATCCTAAAAGAAGATGGAATTTGATACAAATTTGAAGGGGTGTATGAGGCAAAGACAAAAATGTCTAGAAAAAAAGCAACATGCAGTGTTTGTGTCTGTCCAGGGACTTATTTTTTAATCCCTTCATTTAATAACAGTAAACGTCTGTATAAATCTTAGTATATGCCAGGTAGTCTTATAGCCACTTTAGATATAAACATTTTTAAGAATGTTAAGAAACCCCTGAGAACTAGGTATTATTTTTATTTCCATTTTCTTTTATGCAGAAACTGAAGCACAGAGAGGTTAACCAACTTGCCTAAGTTCACACTACCAGTAAATGGCAAAGCCAGGATTCAAACCCAAGTCTCATGGCTCCAGAGGCCAGATACCAAAGCCTCTGTACCATATGGTCTTTGTGAAAATGTTGTTACCGAAGATTGAGTTGGCTGAGCCTATACTAATCTTTTATCTTTAACATCAATTTATTTATTTTTTAAAGATTTTATGTACTTAATGAGAGAGAGAGAATGAGAGAGAGAGCATGAGAGAGGGGAGAATCAGAGGGAGAATTAGACTCCCTGGTGAGCAAGGAGTTGGATGCAGGACTCCATCCTGGGACTCAAGGATCATGATCTGAGCTGAAGGCAGTCAATTAACCAACTGAGCTGCCCAGGCATCCTAACATCAATTTAAAAATATCTTGGATCACTTATGGTTTGTCTCCCTCCCAATCCCATCTTGTTTCTTTTCTTCTTTTTCTGCCCCCCTAGTCCCCCATGTTGCATTTCCACTTCCTCATATCAGGGATATCATATAGTGACTCTTAATCTCACAAAACTAACTGAGGGTTGCGGGGGGGAGGGGGTCGGGAAAGGGGGGTGGGGTAATGGACATTGGGTTGGGGAGGGTATGTGCTATGGTTAGTGCTGTGAAGTGTGTAAACCTGGCGATTCACAGACATGTACCCCTGGGGATAAAAATTTGTTTATAAAAAATAAAAATTAAAAAAAAAATATCTTGGATCAGATATTTTTTTTTCGCCATAGTAATATTTCAAAAGAATGGAAGGTAAGAAAGAGATACCTAGTATTACATTTCACTTATTTAGATTTAGAACAGATGAAGGTTCTCTATTCTGGACATGTCTAAAATACTTTTTAACTCTTCAAGAATCTTCGAGTAAAATATACAAAGTAGGTTGTCATTCTGATGGTACTTTTCTTTGTAACTTTTAATTTTAATATATTTTCAAACAGAAAAATTTAAAGGATAGTACTAAGAACTGTTGTATCTCTTTATCCAGATTTATGAATTGTTTAAATTTTGCCTCATTTTTCTCTTTCTTTAGAATCATTTGAAATGGAGAGGTAAAGTGTCTCTTCATCCTTAGATCTTTCAGTGTGTATTTTATGAAAAGAAGAATATTGTCTTTTATTTCATTTTATTTTAAAGATTTTAATTATTTATTTGACAGAGAGAGAGAGAGAGAGAGATCACAAGTAGGCAGAGAGGCAGACAGAGAGAGAAGGGGAAGCAGGCTCCCTCCTGGGAGTCTGATATGGAGCTCCACCCCAGGACTCTGAGATCATGACCTGAGCGGAAGGCAGAGGCTTAACCCACTGAGCCACTGGTGCTTGGGGCACCACCTAGGTGCCCCAAGAATGTTGTCTTCTTAATCATAGTTACAATCACCAACATTAGGAGAGTTCACATTGATACAATGCTGACATCTAATCCATAGTCCATATTCAAATTGTCAAACGTTCCCCAAAATGTTCTTTATAATGATTTTTTTTTTTTCTGTACTGGAGAGTTCTTTTACCCACCTCCCCCCTTTTTTAAAAATTTAATTTTATTTTTTCAGTGTTCCAAGATTCATTGTTTATGCACCACACCCAGTGCTCCATGCAATACCCACCACCAGGATCTCACAACCCCCTTCCCTCCTCCCCTTCAAAACCCTCAGTTTGTTTCTTAGAAACAAACTTTGTTTGTCTCCCCCTCTGATTTTCCTCAACTCACTTCTCCTCTCCTTCTCCCAATGTCCTCCATGTTATTCCTTATGCTCCACAAGTAAGTGAAACCATATGATAATTGACTCTCTCTGCTTGACTTATTTCATTCAGCATAATCTCCTCCAGTCCCACCCATGTTGATACAAAAGTTGTATCTCCTTTCTGATGGAGGCATAATACTCCATGGTGTATATGGACCACATCTTCCTTATCCATTCCTCCATTGAAGGGCATCTTGGTTCTTTCCACAGTTTGGCAACTGTGGCCATTGCTGCTATGAACATTGGGGTACAGATAACCCTTCTTTTCACTACATCTGTATCTTTGGGGTAAATACCCAGCAGTGCAATCGCAGGGTTATAGGATAGCTCTATTTTTAATTTCTTAAGGAATCTCCACACTGTTTTCCAAAGTGGCTGCACCAACTTGCATTCCCGCCAACAGTGTAAGAGGGTTCCCCTTTCTCCACATCCTCTCCAACACACGTTGTTTACTGTCTTGTTAATGTTGGCCATTCTAACTAGTGTAAAGTGGTATCTCATTGTGGTTTTGATTTGAATCTCCATGATGGCTAATGATAATGAACATTTTTTCATGTGTCTGTTAGACATTTATAGGTCTTCTTTGGAGAAGTGTCTGTTCATGTATTCTGCCCACCTCTCTTCTATACATGAAAGTTCTTAGGAGTTTTGTTTGTAATAATCAAAACTGGAAACAACCAAAATAGTAAAACTGTGGTAAATAGTTAGACTTTGATACATTTATACTTGAAATACTACTCAGTCATAATAAGGATAGGTAACAATAGGTAACAATAGATAGTTAGATCTTAAGGGTGTTATGCTGAGTGAAAAAAAGACAATAATATGCTATATAATGTGATTCATATAATATTCTCAAAATGGCAAAATTAAAAATAGGGAAATAGGACTTAGGGAAGATGTTTTTTGGGGTATGGGTGTGTGTGTGGGTGCATGTGACAATAAAGGGGTAGCCATAGGAAGATCTCTGTGGCGATGGAATTGTCCTAAATCTTGATTGTGATGGTGGTTGCATAAATTTACATATGACAAAATGGCATAGAATTACACACACATTTTACAAATGTCAGTTTTCAAGTTTTGATATTGTATAAGATGTGACTATTGTGGGAGATGGGTAAAGATTACATGATATAATTCTGTATTATTTTTGAAGCTTCCTGTATATCTGTTTCAAAATGGGGAATTAAAGAAAAAAGTTAAAAACATTTTGTGATAGATTTAACTCATGAATTATGTAGGCGAGGTCTTTAATTCTTCAGAGTACTAAAACTTATGTATAACTGGCAGAATAATTATGTGTTTTTGTGTCTAGTTACAGTTATTTTCCACCATGTTGTATCTTAAAGTCATTAATAGCAAGTGTTATAAATAGCTGGGTATAAAAGTGATTTCAGAACAAGTAAATGGACTACCAATGTCATGATGACTCCTCAGATGTAGTAAAATCAAGTTCATTTCAGTTCAAAGAATTCCCAGAGTGTGTTTCAGGTGCTGGGTTCATAAACTATTCATTTTGTCTTGAGCAGGTCATCTGTCTTTTCCTCTTATTCTGGTGTTCTTTTCCTGTGCTTGCATTATTACTGCTGCATTTGGCCAGCTACCTACAAAGAAGACTCCCAAGATCTGAGGTGGTGTTCTTTTTAAACAATTTTTTAATCCTAGACATAGGCTGGTTGGCTCCATTACTTCAGCTGCTGAGTCTGTTTTGGACTCCAGCACATTCCAGTACCAACTGCCTGGGAGATATTCTTTACCTCTACTTGTAATAACCACCTTTATATAGTTTAAAAAGTAACCTGTATTGGGCTCTGAATAGTTCATAGAAATTTCAGTAAGAGCCCATGTAGTTCATAATGGTTCCTTATAGCAACTCTCTCCCATAATTCAGATTTGAGTCCAGAGATCAATGAGGAATATAAGTAACAGATACCATACTGTACCTCAGATTGACCCTCCTCAAATCCCACTCTCTCCTCTTTCTAATCTTCTCTCAAAATCGTTGCCAAATATCAATTCACAGGGCAATATAACTGCTTTATCTTCCTAAAACTAATGTTTGATAGTGGCTCCTGAACAAAATTACACACAGATGGAAATTTTTAGTATGGTCAAATTTCTACCTTTCTACCTCCATCTGTGTTACTCTATGCATTCTATTCTATGAACTTGGATATCTTGTTCTTCCTCCTTCGTTTTGCTCAAACTTCTTTTGTTCATCTGGATTTCTCTCTCCTGAGCATCTATAAAATGCTGCCTATTCCTGGTTGTCCACTATCTTTTCCAATGATGCTTTCCTGAGGTCTTTAGCTAGGTAGTCTAGCTGAGGTCTTTAGCTAGATAGTCTCCCTTGTTGGAACTTCTGTTGCTCTTTTTGGCACATATATTTTGGCTGTATAACAGTGCTAAGGGCGAAAGAATTCAATCTAAAATCACACATTGCATTTAGTTATTAGGTTTCTTGATGCTCTTTCATTTTAGACTAGTTCCTCAGTCTTTCCTTGACTTCCAAGACCATGTAAATTTTGAGGATTACAGTCCAGCTATTTTGTTAAGTGTTCTTCAATTTGGGATTATCTGTTTCCTAATGATTAGATTCAGACTATACATCTTTGGGATAAATATCACAGAAATGATGCTGTGCTGTTCTTATTGCATTCTATCAGGGAACACATAATTTTGATTTGTTCCATTGTGGATGTTCATTTTGATCACTGATTAAGGTGGTGTCTGTCAGGCATGTCTCACTCCACCCAATTAAATTTCTTACTTTTACATTTATTTGTTGTTTATTTATTTATATAGGTATGGGCTCATGGATTCCCATTACTACTGAATGACTTAAAAATTTATTTCTATCGTTGTTGGTTTTGATACTTAAATTGTCTCAGAGTAGGTCAGCAGGAACCCTAGCTGGCATTGTTTCCTTTTGACATGTCTATTTTGGTTTTGGGGCAGTTCCTTTCTGGCACAGAAAAATGTTTCGGTTCATTCTACAGTATCCCTATCCCAGCTCTGGAATCAGCCATTTCTGCAAGAAGTCTTGATTTTTTAGATTGCAACACTGTGTTTACAAATTGGGATTGGGCACTAGGTGTATTCATTGTTGTTGGGGTGTCACTTCTAGGCCTTCTCAGTGGAATTGGCTAGATCATACATGTATGTATATACACATTCACACACACACATTTACATCAATATATATTTCTATATCTATCTAAATATATTTAAAATCATGAATTCATACTTCAAATTGCAGTCTAATGTCACATGTCTCACTCTTGTTTTCTCCCTTTCCATATTTGAAATTCTCTTCTTTGACAATGAGAAACCTGATTCCCATTATCCTTCACATATTTACTTACTGATCAGTCTGTTGCTATAGCCAAATTCTTATCACCGCTTCTACAACACCCCTTCCCTTCCGATCCCACAAGGACACCCTGTTCCACCTGACTCCCTGTTGTGGGTTGTCCCTTACCCCCTGCATGAGCACTATACTTATCCAGTTCAGTTTCAGATATCAGCATGGGCCCACCTTTCCCTAGTACACTCACCTCATCCCCCTTGGGCTCCAAAATTCCATGTTTCACCACTGCCACTGTTGCTCCCCAACTCCATGAACTCTCCTCCTTACCCCTTCACCTTGCTTAGGTTCTGCCAGTCTGCACTAAGACTCCCTTCTGTGGGTTTGTTCTGCTCCCTCTGCTTGGGCTCAGACAATTGATTCTGGACAAATTCCTATTTTAGTATATGTGCTGCCGAAGCGAGCACCTGGACAAATTCCTATATTGGACACCTTCTTGACCCTACATGAGCTCTGATAGTCTATGATGGTCACCACCACTGTTTCCTATCCCTCAATAAATATATCTCATCTATATATGCCTCCCCACCCTCATGTTAGGGCTCTGATATGTTGTACTAGGCTATCCTTTCTTGTGGACTTTAACCTTTGCTTAGTCCTAACTCTGCTGCTGGACTGCTCACCCCCAATCTGGACTCTCTTCTCATCCTACTCAGACACTGACACCCACTCTGGGACCCTCCTACCTAAACATCCACCTCACCCAGCTTGGGCTCAGTTACCTCGGCTTAGTTGCCCTCCCCACAATACTTACTCCTTCTCTCTTGGGCTCTGGCACCCAATGCCAGGCCGGTGCTACCTTCTCCTCCATGAATGAGGCTTCTTCAAGCCCTTCAGAGTCTACCCAATTGCATGTGCAGCCCTTACAGATACCCTGCTGCCCTCACTTGTGTCCCACTGCCCCTCTGTGAGACACTCTGTATCCTGGTGGTACTCAGCAATACATGTAGTACCACTGAACTTAATGTAGGTGCCCTCCGTACCTTGTTAGGCCTGGACACCATAGCACCCTTGCTTACCCGTTCCTGCTGTCCCTTTCTCATTCCAGCTCCCAGACCCACCGGATGCCTGGCACACTGGGCACCAACTTGAACACTCTGTTCTGAATTACCCCACCTCCTCTTATCTACTTGGGTGATGCTCTTCACTAGGCCACTGCTATCTCCATGGATATCCACCTCACCTTGCTCAGGCTCCAGCATCCTGCACTGGGCTACCCTTCCTCCTCACAAGTGTCATTCTCACTGGGCTTGGGCTATAATACATTACTCTGTGCCACTATGGTCTGAGCCCCTCTGTTGATAGCTATCTTGCTCAGCTCTAGCTAATAGCCTTTGAACTAAAGAAAAAGGAGATGAGAGAGAAAGAAGGAGAGGGGAGGGGAGGGAGAGAAGGAGAAGAAGGAAAGAGAAAGGAAGAAAAGGGAAAGGAAAGACTGGAAGTGACTTTTGACAGAACTTACTCAGACCAAGGAATAAACCCAGGGACATCATTCATATTCCCCCCCCCCCTTTTTTTTAGAGGTATTCATTCTTTGAACAATTTGAACATTTCGCCAACATTTCAGTATTCTGTGCCTTCTTCAGGGTACTGGAGAGGTTTATTCTCTGCAAACAGCTGTTCAGTATGATACCACCAGGGTCCTCCAGTATATTTATAGCTTTGAAATTCACAACTACCTATAATTTATACATGCATAGTTCTTCAAAAAATGCAAAAATTAAATCCTTCTAACTTATAGGGAGTATGGAATCCAATCAGAGTTAGCAAGCTTCCCTGTATATTAGTTATCATTTATTTGAATGCTATTTTAAAAAACCATAAATCTGTGAAAACTTACATTTTGTAACCTTGATCAAACATTATTTTTAAACTCCTATTGCAATTTGGGAATTTTGCAAGCCCTGGAACAAAGAATAAAATGTCATAATGAAACTAGTTTTTATGATGAAATGGTGGTTACAACATAATTATTATAATTAATGCTAAAACCTAGCTATAATTCAACATGTTTGACCATAGCGCTTCTACAGTGACTCATATTGTGACAGATTTATTCCCAGGTAATGTGAAGAGCTGTGTCTGGATGTTCTTATTCACGTATGGGATGTAATGCTTTATTATAACAATATCACGGCTATGGTGGTGAAGCTTTCATACCACTGTGTTTCCTCTCCGGACAGAGTTTCAAAAAGACACAGTGGCTCGTGTATCAACTTTTCAGTGTTTCTCATAACCAAGAGTCCCTGAAAAGGGAGGATCAGCTGCAAATAAGACCTATTCTGTTATGTAATAAGCTGCCAAAAGCTAGAAAGTGATAACTGACATTCTGCTTATCGCAATAGGCTGAAGAACGATTTTGCATGTTCACCAGGCAAGAAATACAGCTGTGGTTCCTGTTATTGACAAAAGACAATGCAGTCAGGATTCCATAGCTTCATTGTTTCAGTCTGTGACATTAAGGTTCAACCTCTGCATGAGACGCATAAATATCCTTTGGATTTTCTTCAGTAAGCACACACTAGAGGTTAATAATGTGGGGATGTTTGATTCCCTGCTGTTTTAAATAATTTCATGGAAAATCTAATGCAGTAGGACACTAGTTTAGAAAGGTTATTACCCTCATCAAACGATAGCACTTCTTTCCTATTATTTTCTACCAATTTCTTGCCCTTATAGCTCCTCTCTCTTCATTTACCACAAATGATTCTTCAAAACGACACTCTGTGGTTGGGTGGAGATGGGATTGGAGAAAGCTTAATCCCTAATCAGGGCCCTGTCAGTGCTGGTAGTAGTGTGCATCTTTCTTCCTTCTTCTGCTTGCTGGAGCTTAGATACAAGACAGAGATGCACACTCATCTGAGGGGAATCATTGGAAACCATTTCCTACACCCTTGCTGGGACTATTTTATATAAGACCCTGAGATCTAGAGCCCAGAGGGAGCCTTCAGGCAGTTACAGTTGGAATAGCCTATCCCAGCTCTTCTCAAAATGGTGCTCCGATTTGCTGAATTCTTGAGTCATTATCACCTCTGCTGTGGCAGGTATTTAAAACAGAACCGTACTAATGCTCTTGGGCTCACCATAGTTTTAGGATTAAGGAACAATATGGTGTTCCTTGGACTGCACCATTGCAGACTAACTAAGGGTGAAAGAGACCACCTATTCAATAGCCATCTCACCTTTTCCTACCAGGACACAAAGTTTAGTTAGGTAGGAATGTGCATTTCCCAGCCTTCTTTGCAAGTTGGTACCATGTGAATAAATTCTGGCCAATGAGTAGAAGTTGTTTGGGCAGGACCTCTGGGAAAGATCCTTAAAATGGCAGGACAAACCTGGCGGTTTCTTTTTTAGCTTTTGTCCTTTCTTTGGGGTGACCAACTATTTTGGTTTGCCTAGGATTGTCAGGGGTTCAGAAGCATGGACCTTTAGTCTTAAAACCCAGACAAAACTGGGTAAGTTGATCACCCTACTTTCCTTCTTCCACACAATATATGTGTGCTGGCTGGACTTCTAGAAATTCTAGAAACTCTACAAATCTCATGGCCATGAGGTGACATAGTCTAATGGTGGCTGGGCAAGAGGATAAGAGGACCTTGATTCCATTGCAACTGCCCTAGACTTCTCAGTACATGAGAAAAATAACTCCCAATTTAATAAAACAGTATTTTTTGGGAATATAGTGGTTTTCTTTTGTAGCAACAACAAATTTCATTAATGTTAACTTAGTTAAGGAGCTCTGTTACGCCCATGTGGCGTGCAGACTTTCCCTTTGATTGAAGCACTTCCAGTTCCTTGGAGAGAAATGGTTTGAACATTGTGAAAATGGTTCAAATCCAGGTCTCTCAGACTCCAAACTCTCTTTTCCTGCAACTTCACACTGAACTTCATTGTTCTCAGTCCTCACCCCTTTAAAACTTACTGTCAAAACCCTGAGATAGTTTTGACTGGAACTCAGAATAGCTCAGTGTTTGGAGAGAAGGGCCCTTACTTACAGGTGATGTGGACCCCTACTGTCCTCATTTACCCTGATGAGGAAACAGAGACCCAGACAAAACAAGGGGTATGGCAACCTGAGCTTCTAGTTAGCTCTCTTTGATACAGGTGTTGCCTCTCCTTACCTGCAGCTGCATCATCTCCATTGCAAATCACAAGGTGCTGATCCTAGCATTCCCCTGCCCACCCTTTCATTGTGAACTCTAATGTCTAGCTTCCCTTTCTGGATTTCCCTATTTATGTTGCCATGGCATCTTATGACAGGACTTCACAGCTAAAATAACACTGTTATTAAGAACTTGAGAGTTTTGTTTCACTTTGATTTTTCTGTTGATGGGTGTGGGATGCTGACTTTAGGAACAATTGCAAAGGAGTGGAAATTGGTTCTACCACCTTTTCATATAAATGATTTGCCTTTTTCTTAGCTGAGTATCAGAATTATCTTTTCCCATCAAAGAAAGCATAGTACTGAGCTTATATTAAGTATTCAAAAAATATTCAAGTATTTTTTTTTATTAATGACAGAAAGAAAGGAATTTAAACATACTGAATACCTATTATGTGCCAACAGCCAGGAATAATTCCAGTTAGACTGTATCTATGCAATACCAGGTGTTAACATTTTGAATACCACCTCTGGAGCAAAGAGCATGTGTATGCGTGCACATGTGCACACACATGCACATAGAGCTATGTGCACAAAGCGTCCACCTGATTTAATCTTCATAGAAACTACTAGAAGGAAGGGAATGAGGCTCAAGACAATGACATACCCAAGGTCACAGAATCAACACATAGCTGATCAGAGATTTGAAGCCAGGTCTTCTAACCTCAAGATTGCAGTCATTTCTTTTGAGTGAAGTTATTATTGTTGGTCCCCAATCAGTCTTTCTCTTTGTGAGGGCTGTCAAGCAGGCCTCTAAAAATTGATTCATTTTAGAGGCATAGGAAGAAGGGAATTAGCATTAATTGAATGCTTTCTAAATTCTATTTACATCCTTTTTTAGTTAGTATTTACTCAAACCCTGTGATATGGATGGTATTGTCCCCATTTTTGTATGCCCATTTTATACATGAGGATACTGAGTCTCAGAGAGATTAAGAACCTTATCTAAGGTCAAACTGCTAAAAATATAGGCTACAGAATTGTTGGGTCGGCGGTTCTGGGAATGCAGGAGGAACAATAGAAATGACCGCCAGGCCGCCATCTTCCAGTCCCCTCCCCCACTTCCTTAACCTTTGACTCTCCCGCCAAAAGGGTGTACGCCCAGGTCACGCCTCCATAGGTAACCTGATACCTATGCAGCAAACAGGAGTATCAGGAGCCCTCACCCTATACCTTCCGATCACCAAATATGGATGTGAGCCCATGCCCTACCTTGGCCGGATAAAAGACCCCTGCCAACTCCCTTCCAATGCGACTTCCTCAACTCCCCCTTTCCGAGTCGTGGAACCTCGCCCGAGGGTGCCCACTTCCTCCCAGCACGACTTTCCTGGCTCCCCTTCTCCTGAGTCCTGAAACTTTGCCGGAGAGTGCCTTTAATAAATCTTGCCTTGTGCCCACCTTGCCTGGTGTTGTGTTTACCTCACCTGCGAAACCTTACAAGAATCAATCTAGCTCCAGAGTCCATGCTCTGAACGACTACACAGTATTTCTTTGCTTATTTATAATACTCTGTACTCATTTTTCTCACTTAACTATGTATTCCACGGATGTTTTTCCAGGTTAATAAACAACAGAACATTCCGTAGTGTATAGCTATATGTCAATGTCTTCAGCTAACCTCCTATCACCCTGACACATATAATGCTGCAATTAATTGGTTTTCTTAGACATATACTTTTATGTACTAGTGTATTGATTTCTATTTGTTAGATTCCCAAAGATGGAGAGGTGGAGATGAGCCAATGGGTTTAGATATATCTAATTATAATAGCTAGTGCTAGATTATTTATCATTATTGCATTTAAAATTGTGATAAAATACATATAACATAAAATTTGGTAGATTATTTTTATGAAAAGTTTGTAGTAAGTTCAAATCCTATCACCAATGAGTGAGAAGAGGATTTGTCCATTTCTTCACTAGCACAGCATGTTCCTGTTTTTGTAAACTTTGGTAAAGCTGGTAGTCGAATATGAATAATTCATTGTTGCTTTAATTTATATTTACCAAACTTCTAGTGAGATTGAGCATGTCATCTATTTATTCTTTGCCAATAAATCTGAATTTTCAATCAAAATGTTCGGAACTTTGAGATAAAAAATAAATTTCCATTTCCATTTAGGGCTTTGGGCATTAAAGGCAGGTAAAGGAGATATGAATGTGCAAGTATGTGTTTAAAGTGGGAACTTTCTTGGCTTCCTTTCTGTGCCCCTGAAATACCTTATTCTGCTTATAAATTAGCCTGTAACAGTGGGTGCTTTAATGACAAAATTATCTTCCATGTGGATTTGGAAGCTGTAGAAAAAGTGGAAAATAAAAGTGGTTCTGAGATGCGAATAAGTCATTGTGCATGTTTTGTAGATTGAACCAAGTTGAATGTTGTCTTTTGTCTTCGAAGATTCTAATCCATGCATTTCCAGAATACATTTCAGCATATTGCTGTAAAAGAGCCTTTCAGAAATCTATTATTTGGAAGATGACTTTACGTTTTGTAATGTGAAAAGAGAAAGGATGATGGTCTCAGGGCCCACTTGCAGCAGGGATGTGGCCGTCTGCTGGGATGGTGTGGAATCTGCATAAGGACGGCTAAGAAAGAAGTCCTCTGTAAAGTTAAATGAAGTGATTTTATCTGAAGTTCTGGTTGACAAGCTAAAAGAGAGCTGGGCCAAACTATACAGTCATTCCCAGGAGATGTTTATGAGTGGGAAGAGAAGGAGCTTTGCTTCCTACCACTTTCTCTGGGCATACCTTCTATGCGGTCATGGGTGGGTGTTTTGAGTAAGGTGGACCTTTGCCATGGGGAACTCCTTACACAAAAATGAAATTCCAGCAGGCCTCCAGTGAAGACTTTTGTTTGTGTGGAGAGACAGTGCCCTACCTGTGAACAACATTTTAAAAAGCATTTTGAGGTTTGAGCTAATAATGTGAATGACATTCAGTGAGATTGCCAAATGCTGGCAATTTACTCTCATTTTCACATTAATGTGGGCCCACCTGTGATGAATTGGAAACTAAATAAGCACATCAGTTTTAATTAGATATTTCAGAGGCTGGATCTGGTTAAACAGCAGTATTCATTCTTATCTATTAAACAGTGAAAGAGTTTAGCTCATTCTTCAGAAAAAGTTTACACCCCCCCACCCCACCATTTGTCCTTCTTTGTTTTGCAAGTACTCTTTGCAGATGGAAGCTTTTGAGTTCAAAAGTGCCTAGGTTGGTGCAAAGAGGGTGAGAAATGACTACATTTAAATCTTAAAAGATAAGCAGATCATCTAGTTCATTCATAGTATGTTTCATACTAAGAAACACGAATTAGGGAACCTTTAAAAAGACAAGTGGAAGATTGTGGTTGCCTGGATGATGCCCTCTAGGGGGCTAAGAGTTCTGTGTTCCCCAAACACTGATCCTGCAAATCGGGATCTAAAAATACCACTAGGTATGGCTAATAGATACTGAATGACCTTCTATCAGAGAAAGGAGCCATTTTTCAAAATTCAAGACAAGATATTACAGTCCTAACGAAGGCAAAATGTTCTCTGATGCATAAGGGTCTAAGACCTAATGAAAGAAACTAGTATAGATGTGCAGGTAACTTTGATTAATATTTGTGAAGGATGAGGATTAATAGTAGACAATGAGGCTTAAAAATCAGTAGCCCTGAAAAAATTATTTATAGGTGCAATTTTTGCATTGGTTTTAACATCATTCTCCAGTGTCATTTCCCTAAGTGTTTCTACCTGGTTAGACTGAACTCGAGGAGGGTGAGGCTGTGTCTGTCTTGCAATGGCTATATCCCCAGTGCTCAGGATAAAGACTGTTCTATGGTAGGTGCTTAATAAATATTTGCATCCCTCTCTGTATGGGTAATGCCTTGTTCTAACATAATTTTCCTCCTGCAGATTTCAGATGTTGCCTGTATCCTGGCTATCCTTTCACCAAAAAGAATTGTGGCAGTATTTACATGTCATTTTTCCTTTGTTTTTCTTGAGAGAGGAGCATCAAACAGTTGGCTTCAGATAAACGTTAATGAGTTTTTTAAAAAATTAAATTCTGGATGCATGTGAAAAAAATTAAAAAGTAGTCCATTTATGTTCAGAAAATCACAGATGTTTCAAGTGGTTTTATTAGAGTATTAATTATACTATCAAAAAAAAAGCAAAAGAAAAGAAAGAACCAATACTAGGAGATTAGTAAATTGCTGTTAGGTAAATTATGGTGCTTTCATACAGTAAAGTTCTATACTGACATTAAAACAATACTTTAGAATAATATTTAAGGGCAAAATAAATCTCCTACTATAATAAGTAAAGAAAAAAAGGAGATAAAAAAGCATTAGCACATAATCACATAATCATAGTGTTCCTTTTTACAGAAAAAAAGATGAAAGAATTTACATCAAACTTTATAGTTTTCCAAATTTTAGACTATAAAAATGTATTACTTTTATATTCAGAAAATATGTGATGAAAGTGTAGGATTTCTTTAAATAGAAATATCTTTTACTGGATTTAAAATGTGATATCATTTCCCATGAAACTGAGTAGGGCTATGGGAAGGGAAGGTAGTGGTTTGAAGAAAGAGACAAGTGTGTAAGGGAGGAGATCCTGTGTTGGTGGATAGTGAAAGAGTTTGAGATCTCCATGGAACATGGCCACAACAGCTTATCTGAGAGAAAAAATGTGCTTTCAGATTGTTGCTGTCCAGTTACCATGAAGAATTCACAAATGGAGTTTGAAAGAGGAAGTAGCATTTAACAGCTTTTCATACCTGCTCCTATGTCTTCATTTTATACATGGCTGTATAGATATCTTTTCCCATTGAGTGTATAGGTTCGAAATTATTTTCAAATTTACTGTTTTAGTTCTTCCCTATTTGCTTCTTGAGTGATCTTTTAAACTAGAAAATCTGCTTACATGTCTACTTAAATCCTTTAATGGGTTTTCATTGACTTTGAGGTGCCATCCAGACTCCTTACTCTGATGCACATACATGATATTGGGGAACTGTCTCCTGCCTTCCTCCCCTGCCCATCTCCCAACACTTCCCCAAATACATCCCTGACTTCATCACACCAGACAGCTCACAGGTTTCGTATGTAACATCCCTATTATTAAGGCTGTACTTCCTTCTGGAAGCCTCCTCTGAACCTCTTCTCTAAGTGGTTTCTTCCTCCTCTCAGCCATCATACATACCTTCACTACTCACCACATGGCATTGTAGTTGCTTGAATTTCCTGCCTGTCACTTCACTGTCAACTCCTGCAGGGCAGGGAGTAGGACTTGACCAACTTTCATTTCAATACTCACCATAGAATTTTTGGTCCACAGTAGGTGTTTAATAAATTTTGTTCAGTGACCATGTGAGTGAATGCCACAGACATTTTGATGGGACGTATATGCAATTACATTGAATTCACCCCTAATCTTTTCTGAAGTTGTTTCCTAGCTGATGTCTTTCCAGCAGGCAGAGCCAAATGACCTCTTGGATGTTCATCTGTCTAGTGAAGGAAGGTGGGGTTAGCAGAATCATGGCCCCCAAGGATTTGCATGCCCTAATTTCTAGGCCCAATTTGAAATTGCATGCCCAATTTATAACCTTTGAATGTGTTGTCTTACATGTCAAAAGGGATTTTGAGATGGAATTAGGTTATGAATCTTAAAATAAAGAGATTATTCTGGGATATCTGGATCTGGGTGGATCCAGCATAAGCACAAGTATCCTTAACAAAGGATGTGAGAGGCAGAAGGAAGACAGATACAATGAGAAGAACAGGCAGGGGAGATTTGAAGTATGAGATAGATTGACCCACTATTGCTGGCCTTGAAGATGGGGGAAGTGGACCATGATCCAAGGAGTGTAGGCAGCTTCTAGAACCTGGGAACAGACCTCAGTCCTGCAAATGCAAGGAACTGAATTCTGCCACCAACTCAAAAGAGTAGGAAATGGATTCTCTCAAGTAGATCCTCTAGGAAGGGGCACAGTGCCGTTGACACCTTGATTTTAACCCAGTGAGATCTGTGTTGGAATTCTGAATTACAGAATAGGAAGATAGAAAATTTGTGTCATTCTAAGCCATTAGGTTTGTAGTAATTTGTTACAGTAACAATAGAAAACTGAAACAGTTTAGAAATATTTCAGAATGTGTGATTATCTTTTTGGTTACTCATTGTCTTCATCTTTCTTAATGAAATAACCCAAGTAAAAGGAAGTAAGAATAGAAGGAAGAGAACCCTTCATAACTGAGAAAAAAAAAAAGGGTGGATATAGGTGCCCTTTGTTCATATGCATATATTAAATCAGTTTTGCCATTAAGTTAATTTTAAAATCTTCAGCTATTCTTCTAAGCTCCTTCCTTCTGTCCCTCTGCCTTTTCTTACCAGCTGCATAAATTCCCTCCATCTTCACGTGTTTCCTTCTCTCCCTCATCCAGTCTTGCTCACAAGCTCATTTTCAATTACTATTGGGCCATTTACCCAGATAACCTCTAAGTGTAGTCAGCATAACACACTTTAACAGAACAGCAGATGCAATCTGTACTTTCCTCACTGCAGTGACTATGTAGCACTGCCTGTCATCTTTTCACAATAACTAATAGGCATACATTGGTATTTCTAAATACAAATTTTCTGTTTTTATTCCTTTCTTGATCCATTTTTGGATTTTCATTGCTTAATTTCACCAGGTATATAAGTGAAACACAATCTCTAAGGGAGCTTCTGAGAAACTGGATGAATTTTGAGGTGGCATTGCTCTGTTTCTCTTTTGACCTGTATCACTTTGGAAAATGGAGTTCTCTTTCTCAGTTGTTGCTCCAAATATTCCAAGATTGTTCTCTGTGTTAAAACACACTATAGGATGTAGTAGAAAGAGCATTGGCCTGGATGGGAATTGGAAAATCTAGGTTCCAGTTCCAGGTCTGACAAAAGCCATGCAACCTTGGAGAAACATCCGTTCTTTTTATTTCATTGTATATTCATTGAACTCCAACTACATGCCAATAATGTACTGGTCCCAAGGGTTAGCAAGATGAATTAGATATAGCTTCTTTTTCTTTGAGGAGCTAATATTGTAGTGAGGTGGAGAGACAGATAAATAAATCCTTGCAATATTGTGTGATACATACCATATGGCAGCAGATATGGGTTACCATGAAGCTTTAGAAGAGATAGGTATTCATTTACTTTGCTTAGGGGCAGGGACAAAAAAATGACCAGCACCCTGAAAGATGAATAGAATTTTGCCAGTCGGGGCAGGAAAGAAAATTCTTGGTAAGGAGAACACATACAATGTCACAGACATGTGGCCCTGAACAGCCAATTACAACTCACTGGGAAAAGCAAATTGTTGATCTATAGCTGTCTGTATTTTGCCCGTATATTGGTCTGTATGATAATGGGCCATTTGAAGGAGCAGAGGAGGGCCTGGGGGTATGAGACAAGAAGAGATGCCTGGAAGGATGAAATCAGGGAAAATGAATTTTGAAGGCCTGACTTTTCTTAGTTATTAAATGTTATTTGTATAGGCCCTTCCAGGGGTAACATTATCTAGTTCAAATTATACTTATTTCCTATTGCAAATTATACTTTATAATTTCAGGGTGCTAAAAAAATCTCAAGTATAATCTTGTGACATAGGTTGCTATGGAACTGAGATTTGTATATGAGATATATGGAAACTGGGACACAAAGACATTGTATGTTTAAGGTCTTATACTCCTTGGATTCAGGCCTAGACAGTCATTTGATTTAAGCTTTCAGAATGAGAAAACATTAAAATGAAACAAAACAAACAACCAAAACTCCAGCCAATTAATGTAGCCTCATTTAAGGAGGAAAATTTCCAAAACAGCGCTCATTAGCTTCAATATACATATGAATTATCATAGGGGTCATGTTAGAATGTACCTTCTAATTCAGTTGGTATGGGGTCCAAGATTCTAATAAACTCCCAGGTGATGCTGATACTATTGGGCTTTGAAATTGTACCTTGAGTAGCAAGGTTGTAGAGCTGCATTGAACAATATGGTAACCACTAGCCACTTGTGGCTATATAAGTTTAAATAAATTAAAATTAAGTAAGGTTAAAAATCCAGTGCCTCATTTGCACTGATCACTTTTCAGCTGCTCACTAGACACATGTGGCTAGCAGATTTCCCTTTGTGGAAAATTCTCTTGGACAGTGCTGCTCTAGAAATATTACAAACCACCATTTAATAATGAAAGCTTTCCCAGAAAACTCGTTATTAATCATGACTATATTTAGAAATATTTGGAATGATATTACCAAGATGGTGATATAGAAGACCGCAGTTTCCATCCCCCCCACAAAGATCAACAATTAGACAGCTATCCACAGAAAAAAGCCAGCTCTGGCTGAGCACAGGTGTCTATGTAGGAAATTTCAGCAAGACAGTGGAATAAAACCTGGGAATAACTGCATAAAAAGAGGAGGAAGAACAGCTTCATTTTGCTTCCATCATCCCATCGACCAGCTCAGCACTGGGAGGGAAACTACCAGCTAGAAAGAGTTCCTTTTGCCAGGAAAGGGAGAGTATGGTGAGTAACCAGGATCCCCAGGCTTTTGGGGCATCATATGAAAGAACTACTTAGGTTTCACCCACCCAGAAACTGGCAAAGCTGAGACATAGAGAGATGACTAGGAGTAAGGAGGAAGGTCAAGGGCTATCAGTATTAGCCATGCAGTGGGAGTGGCCATGGTTCTCAGTGACCTGCTCTGCAGAGGACCCTGGCAGCTTTTGCCACTGAAGAAACTGATAGCTAGTAAGGTAGCCACACACCCCAGCAGATTTCACTGGTTTTTGCCCCACATTATTCTTCACTAATACCAGCTGCCTGATTCCCTCCCCAGTGCCTCATTTCTCTTGCCACAACTGGAATCTGAGATGTACACTGACAGCCAGCCCAGGCGTCTGTGGCTATGCTAATGCAACATGCTGGCCTAGATGCTGACTTCCATTGCTATGTGCATGCTTGTGGCTAGGCTGTGTACTTCACACTTCCAGCCTGACTTGCCATGGTCACAATTGTCATGTATGTGCCTTTGGAGAGATCCTACAACCACAGAAGTACATGCCAACAGCCAAGGCCCCCACAGTTGCTCGTGACAATTCCTGTCACTGGTCTCCAGTGCTGGGCACATGCCCAAGGTGAGATCTTGTAACCACACAAATGCACACTTATAGCCAGGGCCACTACAACCGTCAGTGTGCCTACAGTTGGCCTTTGCTCTTGCTGCTGACCTTGGCCTCCACTACTATGTGCGTGTCTGCAACTAGCCCATGCCACTACACAGTATCTGCAGCTGGTCCCTATTGCTAAGTGTATGCACATCACTGGCTCTGGACACCACTGCAGTCTACTGTGGTTCCTAATCCGGTGGACCTAGAGGTGTCACTGAAAACTCAGAAGTCATTGCAGCCACTGCAAACTCCCATAGGACTTGCCAAAGAGCACACAGTTTTCACTGTTGTGGGCCACAGTGTCTTGAGCCAATGAAGAATCATATGGCCTCAAATCTAGAGATGCCACACATCCCTGCACTTGGTGCTCTAATACTAGACCCAGGGTAACAGTATGCTCCAACATGCTCCTACCTACAGGTGAACATATTTCCATACCAAAGTTAGTCCATAATGCCTAGAGGAGGTGACTAGTTCTCTAAATGTGCAGACAACTACACAAGTCTACAGGACTCACGAGGAATCAGGAAAACATGATACTACCAAAGGAACACAATAAACCTCAGGTAACTGACTTCAAAGAAATGGAGATACATGAATTTCCTGACAAAGAATTAGAAATAATTATTCTAAAGGTGCTCAGAGAGATACTCTCATAGCGCAGATTAACCAGTTTAAGGAAGTCAATAGAAGGACTTCCTTAAGTCCTTATATAGGAAATATAATAAGGTTTAATATTAATAATAAGGGAAATATAATGTTTCCTTTAATAAGGAAAACAATAGAAGAACAAAAGGAGAAGTTTAATAAAGAGAAAGAAAACATTAAAAAAAAAAAAAGGCCTAAACAGAAATTTTGGAGCTCAAGAATACAATGACTGAACTGAAGGTTTCAGTAGAGGGGTACCTGGGTGGCTCAGTCAGTTAAGCATCTGACTCTTGATTTTGGTTCAGGTCATGATCTCAGGATCATGAGATGGAGCACCATGTCTGGCTCTGGGCTGGGCATTGAGCCTACTTAAGATTCTTTTTTGTTTTACATTTTCTTTTAAATTTCTTTTCAGCGTAACAGAATTCATAGTTTTACACCACACCCAGTGCTCCATGCAATGCGTACTCTCCACAATACCCATCACCAGGCTCCCCCAACCTCCCACCCACCCGCCCCTTCAAAACCCTCAGGTTATTTTTCAGAGTCCATAGTCTCTCATGGTTCATCTCCCCCCCAGTTTCCCTCAACTCCCTTCTCCTCTCCATCTCCCCATGTCCTCCGTGTTATTTGTTATGCTCCGCAAATAAGTGAAACCATATGATAATTGACTCTCTCTGCTTGACTTATTTCACTCAGCATAATCTCTT
>PISX010025730.1:0-25694 GCA_004024625.1 Mellivora capensis | reverse complement strand
AACTAGAGGGTATCATGCTTAGTGAAATAAGTCAATCAGAGAAAGACAACTATCATATGATATCCCTGATATGAGGAAGTGGAGATGCAACATGGGGGACTAGGGGGGCAGAAAAAGAAGAAAAGAAACAAGATGGGATTGGGAGGGAGACAAACCATAAGTGACTCTTAATCTCACAAAACAAACTGAGGGTTGCGGGAGGGAGGGGGTCGGGAAAGGGGGTTGGGGTAATGGACATTGGGGAGGGTATGTGCTATATTAGTGCTGTGAAGTGTTGTAAACCTGGCGATTCACGGACATGTACCCCTGGGGATAAAAATTTGTTTATAAAAAATAAAAATTAAAAAAAAAAAAGTAGAATTTCACAAGTAGAGTTAGAGATGTAATAAATTATTGCCAAATGTATTGCTGGACTTGATAGATCATATTATCATTAGGGAGTATTTCAAGAGTCAATAAACACTTAAGGTGAGGCAAATTATTAACCACTATAAATTTAATTTGTTATCATAAATAGACAACTTGGGATTTTTTAAAGCTACTTCCTGTAATATCAGAATATGCTGCCATTGTTTTCACTTCCCAGTACGGCTGACGGCGAGCTCAGCTTTAGATCTGGAAAAACAGCCACTCTGCCATTTTCATATTGTTAGTTGTGTTTGCCTTATTAGTATTATCCTTAATCTGTAAATTACTAACAGGTAACTTTTAAGCCATTTTACCCTCATTCTCTAAGGATTGTTTTAGTTCTAAATTTGGTATTATCCATAAATCCCTTAATGGGCAAATACGAATGACAGTATGTTATAATTTACTGAAATCAAATAAAAACTTGGCACTCTGGAAAAAACAAACAAAAAAAAAAAAGAATAATGCCTTTTAGGGATACCTAGGTGGCTCAGTCAGTTAAGTGTCTGCCTTTGGCTCAGGTCATGATCCTAGTGTCCTGGGATCAAATCCCACATCAGGCTCCCTGCTCAGCAGAGAGCCTGCTTCTTCCTCTGCCTGCCACTCCCTCTGCTGGTGCACTCTCTGACAAGTAAATAAAATCTAAAAAAAAAAGAATAATACCTTTTATCTTTTCATAAAACTTGGAAGTGAATGAACTTTTTTTTTTTAAAGATTTTATTTATTTATTTGACAGAGAGATCGCAAGCAGGCAGAGAGGGAGGGGGAAGCAGGCTTCCTGCTGAGCAGAGAGCCTGAGGCAGGGCTCGATCCCAGGACCCTGAGATCATGACCTGAGCTTAAGGCAGAGGCTTAACCCATTGAGCCACCCAGGTGCCCCATGAATGAAGTTTTAATTGAAGACTTGGTCCTGATTTGGGATGGATTCTCTTCTTGAGTCTCAGAGTCTTGAATTATATACTAAGTGCAGGTGCAGGATGTTAACCAGGATCATGTGCCTTTGATGGATATATATATCTCTCTCTATATACATATATATGGATATATATGTATGTCTATATATATACATATATATGTGTGTGTGTGTATATATATCCCCATATATATCCATATATATATATATATATATGTCAGAAGAAATATCATTAGTAGTTATAGTCAAACTATACATTGGGGACACTAAAATCGTTCTTACAGTTTGTTCTCAGACTTTGGTTTATTTAATTCTTTATCCACTCCCTTTCTTTGTCCCTTTTCTTCCACCCCACCAGCAAAGTTGTCAGCATTGAATGCTTACTGCATGTCGTCACTGTGCTAAGTGCTACTGGGTTTATAGTAATAATCAAATAAATACAGTCCTTATCTTTGAGGAACTTAACGGTCTAGTTTTTGGAGGTAGAATTGATAACTGGCAGTCTACTCTAAATTGCCAGTGTCTAGTCTATTCCTGTGTTGTATTAAAATAATTTAGAAATTCATTTCATCACTCTGTGGTCATTTCCATATCTGAAGAGAGACTGTGGGTTACAAAATATATAAATATAGTTAGTGTGTGGGAAAAATGCAAGATATGCCATGGCTATACAATTAATTTTTGATAAGTTAATGAATAGACTGGCTTATATTTTCATGTGTGCCTAAAATCTGGTATTAAGTCACTATTTAAAAATATTTCATCTACCAAAGTGAGTTCTTTTTTTTTTTTTATTCCTTTCTAAGATGTAGAACTATTTCTTAAGTTGATTCAAAAGAAGCTTCAGTCTTACAGTGACCGTTAGACCTCTTGGTAACTATGTGTGTTGTGGATTGACGTCATTTTCATCATTGATGTCCACACTATTGGCAAGTTCGGTCTCTTAGAGCTGGAAGGAAGCACACATTGTGTATGAACAGAATTTATTCCAGTCTCTCTAGAAGTGGTCTGCAAGAAGGGGTGGTTCACAGCACAGGTCACTGGTGGGGAAGGGTATGTTAAACTTTCTGCTTTTATTTATTTACTATATAAAAAATAAGAAAAATTAAGGTTTAAAAAAATTTAATGTATAGACTAGTAAGAGTGCATTTATACAACCTGTTAAAATGTATACATGTTTTGGTGTATTTACATATTTGATTGACAAGGGTGCTTGAGAAATGTTGGAGTCTACTGCATAAAAGGGAAAAAATATCACAACAGATTTCTTTACAATCAGAGAAACACTCCCTCGCCACACCATCTCCTGCAGAAACCTACTTAGACAGAAAACCTGATTTGCCTTTGGAAGAGGTTCTGATAGCAACTGCTCAAGAATTGCACTGTTGAGTAGCTTGATAATTTTTCTGCTGAGCCAGTCATTAGGAAACTGAAAATTGTCAAAGAAGTGGTAAATTATTAGGAAAAATTGTGCAGAATATATTTGTTCTTGGACTGGGGGGGATATGACAAACCAAATAAGCTCACATCAGTATGCCTTATTTTATGAAAAATATGTTTGTAAAATATTCTTTGTGAAGGATCTTATTTAAGGGAATCTGAATTTTTGGTGATTACCTGTCCCCACGTGCTGGTATACCTTTACCCCATGGCCAGGTTGAAGTAAGAGTTAAATATTTTCATACACAAAACATGGCTCTAGAAATTTTTTTTTAAAGATTTTATTTATTTGACAGAGAGAGAGATCACAAGTAGGCAGAGAGACAGCCAGAGAGGGAGGAGAAGCAGGCTCCTCACTGAGCAGAGAGCCCTATGCGGGGCTCGATCCCAGGACCCTGATCACGACCTGAGCCAAAGGCAGAGGCTTTAACCCACTGAAAATTTTTAATGGTTTTCCATTCATTTCATTGTCAGAATGGTATTTCACCCGTTACTGAGTAGCCTTTACTGATTTTAGGATTAAAGTATCATCATATTTAGAAATGCATGTTCCTTTTTCATGAAGGTGCAGGGAGTTGTGGTAAACTTGGAAGAAAAGTGCTTGGGAGCTGATGTCTGTTTACTTCTGTCATGTCTTGTCTTCCTGGTTACATTCCTTTATTCCCTGAAGGCTACAAACCCCTGATTATAGTCTTTCTCTTCATCCCAGCTCTTATCATCAACTTGGGCACAATAACATCCATGTGAAAGAAAGACTCACCCAGCGCTTGGCCTCAGGTCTGAACGGACCATTTCTGTCATTCATCCCGAGTCAGTCTGCTTCCCAGTTTTCTTCCACAGCGACCTCTCTTGAGTTATATATATATATATATATATAATGACTCTTTAATTAAATTTTTAACTTTAATTCCAGTATAGTTAACATACAGTGTTATATTACTTTCAGGTGTACAATATAGTGATTTAGCAATTTTGTACATTCTACTCAGCACTCATCATGATAAGTATATCTTTGATCTCCATCACCTATTTCACCATCACCCCATCCACCTCCCCTCCGGTGATCATCAGTTTGTTTTCTATAATTAAGAGTCTCTTTGTTGGTTTGTGTCTCTCTTGTCTCTCATTTTTTTTTTTTTTTTTGGTTCGTTCATTTTGTCTCTTAAATTGCACATGTGAGTGAAATCATGTGGTATTTGTCGTTCTCTGGTTGATTTATTTTGCTTAGTACTATACTCCCTAATTCCATCCCTATTGTGGCAAATGGCAAGATTTCATTCTTTTCTATAGCTGAATAATATTTTATTTTATATATATCTATATATACACACACACACACACACACACACACACATATGCACACACATATCACATCTTTATCCATTCATCCACAGTGAACACTTGGGCTGCTTCCATAGTTTGAATATTATAAATAATGCTGCCCTAGACACAGGGGTGCATGTACCTCTCTGAATTAGTGTTTTTGTATTTTGGGGGTGAACACCTAGTAGTGTGCTTACTGGACTGTAGGGTAGTTATATTTTTAATTTTTTTGGGAAACCTCCATAACTCTTCTACTGTGGCCATAGTAGTTCGTAGTCCCATCAACAGTGCCCAAGATTTTCTTTATTTCCACATCCTTGCCAACACTGTTTCTTGTGTTTTTTGATTTTTGTCATTGTGACGGGTGTGAAGTGATATCCATTGTAGTTTTGATTTGTAGTTCCCTGATGAGTGATGTTGAGCATCTTTTATGGTGTCCGTTGGCCCTGTCTCCTGCCCATTTTTTTAAAAGATTTTATTTCTTTATTAGAGAGAGAGAAAGCATGAGAAGGGGGAGGGTCAGAGGGAGAAGCAGACTTTCTGCCAAGCAGGGAGCCCGATGTGGGACTCGATCCCGGGACTCCAGGATCATGACCTGAGCTGAAGGCAGTTGCTCAACCAGCTGAGCCACCCAGGCGCCCTCCTGCCCATTTTTTATATGGGTTATTTGTTTTTTGAGTGTTGAGCTGTATCAGTTCTTTATATACTTTGAATACTAACTTTATCAGCTATGTCATTTGCAAATATCTTCTCCCATTCAGTAGGTTGCCTTGTAGTTTTGTTGATTGTTTCCTACACTGTGCAGTCACTTTTTATTGTTGCTTTTATTTCCTTTGTCTCAGGAGACATATATAGAAAAATTGTCCTTATGGCTAATGTCAAAGCAATTACTGCTTTGTGCTCACTTCAAGGATTTCTATGGTTTTAGGTCTCATATTTAGGTCTTCAATCCATTTTCGGTTTTTTTGTGTGTGTGGTGAAAGAAAATGGTCCAATTTCATTGTTTTGAATGTTGCTGTCCAGCTTTCCCAACACCATTTGTTTGAAGAGATGATCTTTTTCTCATTGGGTATTCTTGCTTGCTTTGTTGAAGATTACTTGGCCATATAACTGTGGGTTTACTTCTGGATTTTCTATTCTGTTCCATGGATCTCTGTGTCTGTTTTTATACCAGTACCATACTGTTTTGAATACTGCAGCTTTGTAATATAACTTGAAGTCTGGAGTTGTGATACCTCCAGTTTCATTTTTCTTTTTCAAGATTGCTTTGGCTATTTGGGGATCTTTTGTGGCTCCATACAACTTTTAGGATTGTTTACTATAGTTCTGTGAAAAATGCTATTGGTATTTTTATGGTATTTAATGTGTAGATTGTTTTGGGTGGTATAGACATTGTAACAATATTTGTTCTTCCAACCCCTGAGCATGGAATATCTTTCTGTTTCTTTGTGTTGTCTTCAATTTTTCATCACTGTTTAATAAGTTTCAGAGTATAGTTCTTTCACCTTTTTGTTAAGTTTATTCTAGGTGTTTTATTGTTTTGGTGCAATTGTAAGTAGGATTGTTTTCTTAATTTCACTTTCTGCTGCTTCATTATTAGTGCATAGGAATGCAACAGATTCCTACACATTGGTTTTGTATCGTACAGATTTACTGAATTTATTTATCAGTTCTAGTAATTGTTCAGTGCAGTGTTTCATGTTTTCTATATATCCTATCATATCATCTACAAGTAGTGAAAGTTCTGTCTCTTCCTTGCCAATTTGGATGCCTTTTATTTGTTTTTGTTGTCTAATTGCTGTGTCTAGGACTTCAGTACTATGTTGAATAAAAATAGTGAGAGTGGACATCCTTGTCTTGTTCCTGACCTTAGGGGAAAAGCTCTTAGTTTTCATACCATTGGGTATGATGTTGGCTAGGTCGGTTTTTCATATCTGACCTTTATTATTTTTTAATATACATCCTAACCAGTTTGTCCATTTAATTTAATTTTTTTTCAGTGTTCCAGCATTCATTGTTTATGCACCACACCCAGTGCTCCATGCAATACGTGCCCTCCTTACTACCCACCACCAGGCTCACCCAACCCCCCCACCCCTCTCCCCTCCAAAACCCTCAGTTTGTTTCTCAGAGTCCACAGTCTCTCATGGTTTGTCTATGTTGAAGTATGATCCCTCTAGAGTAAGCTTGTTGAGAGTTGTTATTGTGAATGGATGTTGTACTTTGCCAAATGATTTTTCTGTATCTATTGAAATGATGATTAATGGTTTTTATCTTTTCTCTTATGACGTGTTGTATCACATTGATTAATTTATGGATGTCAGTCTATCCTTGAATCTTGCGAACAAATCCCACTTGATTTGATCATGTGAATGATTTTTTTAATGTATTGTTGGATTGGATTTGCTAATATTTTGTTGATATTTCCATCTGTATTCGTCAGATTTTGACCTGTAGTTCCTTTTTTCTTTCTTTCTTTCTTTTTTTTTTTTTCTAAGTACTGTCTTCATCTGGTTTTGGTATCAGAGTAATACTGGCCTCATGGAAAGAATTTGGAAGTTTTCCTTTGAAAAGAAGAGGTATTGGGATGCCTGGGTGGCTCAGTTGGTTAAGCGGCTGCCTTCGGCTCAGGTCATGATCCCAGCGTCCTGGGATCGCGTCCCGCATCCGGCTCCTTGCTCGGCGGGGAGCCTGCTTCTCCCTCTGCCTCTGCCTGCAACTCTGTCTTCCTGTGCTCGCTCTCTCACTCTCTCTCTCTCTCTGACAAATAAATAAAATCTTTAAAAAAAAAAAAGAAAAGAAGAGGTATTAACTCCTCTTCTTCTACCTACCCCCAGAGGGAAAGGGGGAGAGAGAGAATCATAAGCAGGCTCCATGTGGAGCCTGACATGGGGCTTGATCCCAAACCCTGAGATCGTAATGTGACCTGAAATGAAAAGTTGGACACTTAAATGACTGAGCCACCCAGGCACCCTGGTATTAGCTCTTCTTTTATGTTTGGCAGAATTTGCCTGGAAAATCATCTGATCCTGGACTCTTGTTTTTTGGGAGTTTTCATAGGTCATGTTTCTAGGAATTTATCCATTTCTTCTAGGTTGTAAAATTTATTGGCATACAATTTCTCATAATATTCTCTTATAATTGTATTTCTGTAGTGTTGGTTGTTATTTTTCCTCTGATTTGTGGGATTTTGTTTATTTGAGTCTTCTCTCTTGCTCGCTTGCTTTTTTTTTTTTTTGATGAGTTTGGCTGGAGGTTTGTCAGTTTTATTGTTGATCTTTCCAAAGAACCAACTCCTGGTTTCATTGATCTGTTGGTTTTTTAGTTTCTATATCATTTATTTCTGCTCTTAATTTTATTATCTTCTTCCTTCTCCTGGTTTGGGTTTATGTTTGTTCTTTTTTTTTTTCTCCTTTAGGTGTAACTTTAGGTTCTTTATTTGAGATTTTTCTTGTTTTGTGAAGTAGGCCTGTGTTGCTATACACTTCCCTCTTAGAACTGCTTTTGCTGCATCCCACAGATTTTGGGCCACCGTGCTTTCATTGCATCTGTATCCATGTACTCTTTGATTTCTTTACCCATCATTGTTTTGTAGAATGTTATTTAGCTTCCACGTATTTGCACTCTTTCCAGATTTTTTTCTTGTGATTTCTAGTTTCATAGTATTGTGGTCAAAAAACATGCATGGTATTGACTTCAGTTTTTTTGAACTTGTTGAGACTTGTTTTGTGGCTTAAAAGGCAAATATGATTTGGACACTGTCCCATATGTACTTGAGAATGTGTATTCTGCTGTTTTAGGATAGAATGTTTTGAATATGTCTGTAAAATCCTTTTGGTCCAGTGTGTCATTCAAAGCCATTGTTTCCTTGTTGATTTTCTGTTTGGAGGATCTGTCCGTTGACATAAGTCAGGTGTTAAAGTCCCCTACTGTTACTGTATTACTATCAATTATATCCTTTATTGTTATTAATTGTTTTATGTATTTGGGTGCTCCCATGTTGGGTGCATACTTATTTACAATTGTTATATCCTCATGTTGGATTGTCCCCTTTATTATTATATAGTGCCCATCTTTGTCATTTGTTACAGTTTTTGTTTTAAAGTCTATTTTTTCCGAAATAAGTATTGCTACCCCGGCTTTCTTTAGACACCATATGCATGATAGATGTTTCTCCGTCCACTCATCTTCCATCCTCAGGTATCTGCCAGTCTGAAATGAGTCTCTTGTAGGCTCATATAGATATGGCTTGTTGTTGTTTTTTTTGAAATTTATTCTGTCACCTTATGTCTTTAAAAAAAAAGATTATTTATTTGTTTTTGTTTATTTTAGAGAGACCAAAAGAGGGAATGAGCCAGTAGCAGGAGGGAGAGGGACAAGCAGACTCTGCCCCTGGACGCAAGGTTCAGTCCCAGACCCTGAAATCATGACCTGAGCCGAAACCAAGAGTTGGACCCTTAACCAACTGAGCCACCCAGGCACCCAGTCTTTTGATTGAGCATTTAGTCCATTTATATTCAAAGCAATTATTGGTAGATAATTCTGTTATTTGTTTTGTGGTTCTGTTTATAGTTTTTCTCTGATCTTTTGCTCTCTTTCATGGTTTGTTGGCTTTCTTTAGTGATATAGTTGGAGTCCTTTCTGTTCATCCTTTGCATATCTATTACTGATTTTTGATTTGTGGTTACCACTTGTTTTGTATATAACATCTGCATATATCTGTCTTAAATTCATGGCCGCTTATGTTTTATCCCATTCTTTACTCCTCTTTCCTTCACATCATAGGTATATGGTGCCATATTTTACATCCTTTTATTTTGTGAATCTCCTGTATGATTTTTACAGATATATTTGTTTTTAACGCTTTTGGGTTTCCTATTTTTCATACTCTCACTTATGCACTTACGGTCTTTTTTTTTCCCTTTCAAAGAGTCCCCTTTAATATTTTTGCAGGGCTGGTTTAGTGGTCATGAACTCTTCTAGTTTTTGTTTGTCCGAGAAATTATTTCTCTCTCCTTTCCTTCAGAATGATAGCCTTGTAGGTTAGCCTTGTATTCTTGGCTGCAGATTTTTCCCTTTTGGCACTTTGAATATATCATGCCACTTTCTTCTGGCCTGCAGAGTTTCTGCTGAAATATCTGCTGAGAGTTTTATGGAGTTTCCTTGTGTGTAACTGTCTTCTTTTTTTTGCTGTTTAAAAAAAAATATTTTTATCACTACTTTTTGCCATTTTAACCCTGTATATCTTGGTGTAGACGTTTTTAGGTTGATTTTGTTAGGGGATCTTTTGTCTCCTAGATACAAATGTCTGTTTCCTTCTCCAGATTAAAGATATTTTCAACTGTTATTTCTTCAGATTTATTTTTTGCCCCCTTTCTCTCCTCTTCTTGGATTCCTGTAATGTGAATGTTATTATGCTTGGTAGAGGCACTGAGTTCCCTCTTTTCTCATTTTGCATAATTTTTTTCTCTCATCTGTTCATCTTGATTATTTTACATTACTTTATCTTCCAGGACATTAATTTGTTGTTCTGCTTCCTCTAGCATGCTATTTATTTCAATGAGTCTGTTTTTAATTTCGTATATTGTATTCTTCATCTCTGATTGGTTCTTTTTATCTGTGTATTAAGGGTCTCACTGATGTCCTACACTCTTTAAGTCCAGTGAGTATCTTTATGATCATTACTATAAACTCTCTATGAGGCATATCATTTATATTCATTTTGCTTAGGTCTCTTGCTGTGGTTTTGGCTTGTTCTTTCATTTAGGACATATTTCTCTGTCTTCTCATTTTATCTAAGTCTTGTGTCTGTTTCTGCTCTTGAAGTCAATGACCTTATGAAGAAGAGGTCCTGTAGTGCTCTATAGTGCTTTGTCAGCCTGTTTCCAGGACCTCCACTTCAGGAAGTGTCTCCTATGTGTGTTACATGTGCCCTGCTGTTGTGTCCTATCCCCTGTTTTCTTTAGTCCAGTTATGTGCGGAGAATCTCTGCCTGTGGGGGCAGTGTTTTGTCCCCAGCCTGGTAGGGCACCGTTTAACTTGGTATATAGTGATTTGCCTGCAAAATGATACTTGCCCCTGATGCCAGTAGAACAAAAGCCCCCTTGTGGGGAGGTGAGGTTTTGGCAGGGATTGCTCCAGTTTTCTGGGGGAGGGGACCCGCCTTGCTGGGACTGAGGCCAGCTTGACTAAATAGAACAGATCCACTGAAGTATGGGTGGTGGGAGGGGGCTTCATGTAAGCAAACTGAGTGGAAAGTGTTATGCAATGCTCGTTCCCACAGGACGCCATGTATTTATGCTGAGGGGTGGTGGTGGCGGATGTCACCTACTAGCTCCCTTATTCCTGGAGGGGTCTCCCTGTGATCCCTACTTCTCTGGCCATGCTCTGAGATAATGGCTCTCCTTCCAATGTGCCTTAGGCATTTTTCAAACTGCTGCTTCTATGCTGTATCTCTACAGGCTATTTGTTGTGCAGTATCTTTAAGTGGAGACTCAACTTCCCAGAACCGAGCCTGCTGATTTTTAAGGTTCCAGGCTTTAAGTCCCACTGGTTGTATGTACTCATGAAATTTGGTCCCTCTCACTTTCAAGCCGAATGTTATGGATATTCATCTTCCCTGTGAGGGCTCTCCAGTTTGAGAGTCTGTTTCTTGCCCTTCCCTGCACCCTGGGCTCACTCCTGACCAGGGACAGCCATGGTCTTCTTTTCTCCCAAACTGTGTTTCTTTTCTTTCTAACTTCTTTAATGTGGCCTCTTCTTTATTTTTACTTGTGGATTTTGTTCTGCCAGTCTTCAAGTCATTTTCTGAGTTATTTACACTCTTGTGAATGTTATCTAATTATATCTGTGGGATGAACTGAGCTTACTGTTCCCTTATTCCACCATCTTCTCAGCCTATACCTCTGTAATGACTTACTTTGCTTTTTGTTATGGTTTTTGGCTTAAAGTCTATATTTTACTGTATAAATATTGCTACCCTTGTTGCCTTTTGGTTTCCAGTTGCATGAAATACCATTTTCCATCTCTTCAGTCTGAACCTATGTGTGTCCTTAAAGCTGTAGTGAGGCTCTTGAAGACCGCATATAATTTGGTCTTGTTCTTTAAATCCTTCCAGGCACTCCATGCCCCTTGACTGGAGAATTCATCCCATTTACATTTACAGTAATTCCTGGTAGGTAAGGACCTACTAATGCCATTTTATTAATTTTCTGGCTGTTTTGTAGTTCCGGTTGTTCCTTTCTTCCTTTTTTGCTGGCTCCCATGTGTGTTGATGATTTTCCATAGTGGAAAGCTTTGAGTTGCTTGTCTTGGTCTTTTGTGAATTTACTGTAGGTCTTTGCTCTCTGGCTACCATAAGCATTATATAACTATCTTAATGATACAATAGTCTATTTTCTTCTGGTAACAACTTAACTTTGCATACAAAGTTCTTCTTTTAGTCCCCCATCTTATATTTTTGATGTCACGGTACCTCTTTTTATGTTGTCAATTTGTTAACAAGTTACTATAGTTATTCTTTAACCCACTGAGCCACCCAGGTGCCCCACAAGTTACTATAGTTCTTGTTAATACTCTTGTTTGTTAACCTTTATACAAGAGTGAAGTGGTTAACGCACCACCGTATTAAAGTATTAGAATATTCTGAATCTGACTATATACTTATCTTTACCAGTGTGTATTTTGTGTATTTTCAGATTTTTTTTTTTCATATTACCACTTAGCTTCCTTTCCTTTAAGCCTAAAGCACTTCTTTCAGCCTTTCTTCTAAGCAGTCTGGACTGATAAGCTTCCTCAGCTTTTGTTTCTCCTTCATTTCTGAAGGACAGCGTGGCTGGAGAGAGTATTTTTCACTGGGAGTTGCTTTTTACTTTCTTGCAACATTTTGAATATAATCATGCTCTTCTCTCCTGGCCTATAAGATTTCTGCTGAGTTATTGATAGCTTTGTGGGAGGTTCCTTCTAAGTTACAGGCTTCTTTTTAAGTTTTCTGTGTTTGATTTTTGACAGTTTTGTTATAATATGTCTTACAGGGGATCTGTTTAAGTTGAGTTTATGTTATGATCTATGAACTTCATGAATTTGGATGTCCAAATATATTTTTCCAGATTTGGAAAGCTCCCAGCTTTTCTTTCTTTATATAAGCATTCTACCCTCGTCTCCCTCTCTTCTCTTTCTGGGACTACAAAAATTTGCAAATTATTTCTTTTGATGGTATCCCATGGATTACATAGCTTTCTTCCTTCTTTTTCCTTCGTTCTCCTTTAACTGGACAATTTCCTACTTCCTGTCTTTTAATTCACAGGTTCTTTCTTCTGCTTCATCTGTTCTGATATTAATGCTTTGTAGTGCCTTTTTCATTTTATTCATTGTATTTTTCAGCTTCAAAATTTTTTATTTTTTCTTTTATTATTTCTACCTTTGTTAGTCTTCTCATTTTGTGTATTAGTGTTTTTTTTCTGTTTTGTTGAATCATCTCTCTGTATTTCCTTGTAGCTCATTGAGCTTCCGTAAAACAGATATTTTAATTTCTTTATCAGGCAAATAGTGGATATTCATGTCTTTGGGATCAGCTACTGGAAGATTATTTTTATCCTTTGGTTGTATGATGTTTCATAGATCTTTCATGGCCCTTGAAGATTTGTTTTGCTGTCTTCACATCTGAAGTAACAGTGAGAACTGAATGCCTTCTTTCCTTACTATCTTCTAGAGAGAAATCTCTTCTATCAGCCTTCCTATGGATTCTCAGAACTTCTGTGGATACACCTGGTTCACACTTTTGCTCTTTCGGCAGAATTCTACAACTTGTATGCCTTCTTTTGATCTCCCAATGCACTAGGCCAAGAGCCAACAGCCTCCCTTTTGCTTTCCCAAAGGTTGCCCTAAAGCTCAATTTGTGGTCTCTGGCTTACAGATTCTTACTGATTTTCTACACATACTCACTTGCCATCCATCAAAGTTTTCTCTCACTATCTCCGTGGGAAAGCACACAAGATCAGTTATTGGGATCTGCAGATAGGACATCCTTAGCAGCTCACAGTTCAGCTACTTGATGGAATCTGTGGCACCATTTTTAGAATCCATGTCCTTTTAATGGTCTCCAAGAGTCTTTTACTTTGCCAGCTGTTCCCACCCACCACTAATGCAGCTCATGATTCAGTACTTTGAGTGGAGTGAGAGAAATGAATTTCTTTGGCATCATTCTGCACAGCTGGGGAGGCCCAGGTGTTCACTCACACACTTTCACTTTCCCCTCTTGGGAGAAATCACAGGGTAGGAATATCTCTCATGGCCCTGAGGTGTGCCGCTTTCAGAGAAGGGTGATAACACGTAAAATCAGACTGTCATCTTACCCACTTCCATGTATCCAGCTCATATTGTTTTGTTCCAGCTGTGTGCTAGGACTTCTCTACTGGAGACCCATACTTCCACGAGGGTACCCCTGTTCATAGATGATTGTCTAAGACCGTTTTTACTTGATTTCTGGACTGTGGACAGGAGGGGCTGGAGCTGGTGTGGGAGTCACTCTGGGGTCCACAACTGGGTTTTTACCTGATGTACATGTGGGGAAGACTCCTCTTATGTCTTTTGATGTATGGTACTGAATTCCAAAGCTCCCACAAAGGCACTTTTTTTCATGATGGGATGTCAAATTGTTGTGGGGGAGGGACATGATGAAGGAGGTCTTATTGAGCCATGTTGCTGACTTATCTCCTTCTAGAGCTTTTTAAAAAATTAACATATAATGTATTATTTGTTTCAGGGACACAGGTCTGTGATTCATCACTCTTACACAATTCACAGCACCCACCCTAGCACATATCCTCCCCAGTGTCCATAACCCAGCCACCCCAGCCCTTCCCGCCCTCCCCTCCAGCAATCCTCAGTTTGTTTCCTGAGATTGAGTCTCTTATGGGTTGTCTCCCTCCCAGGTCCCATCTTGTTTCATTTTTCCCTCCTTTCCTCCCTTAATCCCCCACCCTGCCTCTCAAATTTCTCATATCAGGGAGATCATATGATAATTGTCTTTCTCTGGTTGACTTATTTCACTTAGCATGATACCCTCTAGTTCCATCCACATCATTGCAAATGGCAAGATTTTGGTTGTTTTGATGGCTGCATAGTATTCTATTTTATATATACACCACATTTTCTTTATCCATTCATCTTTTGATGGACATCTAGGCTCTTTCCATAGTTTGGCTCTTGTGGACGTTGCTGCTATAAACATTCGGGTGCATGTGCCTTTTTAGATCACTACATTTGTATCTTTAGGGTAAATACCCAGTAGTGTGATTGCTGGGTCATAAGGTAGCTCTAGTTCTAACTTTTTGAGGAACCTCCATACTGTTTTCCAGAGTGGCTGTACCAGCTTGCATTCCCACCAGCAGTGTAAAACAGTTACCCTTTCTCTGGATCGTCGTCAACATCTGTTGTTTCCTGACTTGTTAATTTTAGCCATTCTGACTGGTATAATAAGGTGGTGTCTCAATGTGGTTTTGATTTGTATTTTCCTGATACCGTGTGATATTGAGCAATTTCTTTATGTGCCTGCTAGCCATTTGGATGTCTTCTTTGGAGAAATGTCTGTTCATGTCTTCTGCCCATTTCTTGACTGGATTATTTGTCTTTTGGTTGTTGAGTTTGAGAAGTTCTTTATAGATCTTGGATACTAGCCCTTTATCTGATAAGACATTTTTGCAAATATCTTCTCCCATTCCATAGGTTGGCTTTTGGTTTTTGTTGATTGTTTCCTTTGCTGTGCAAAAGATTTTTATCTTGATGAAGTCCCAGTAGTTCATTTTTGTTTTTGTTTCCCTTGCCTTTGGAGACATGTCTGGCCAGAAGTTGCTGCATCCAAGGACAAAGAGGTTGCTGCTTGTGTTCTCTTCTAGGATTTTGATGCATTCCTGTCTTACATTTAGGTCTCCCATCTGTTTTGTGTTTATTTTTGTATGGTGTGAGAAAAAGGTCTAGTTTCATTCTTTTACATGTGGCTGTCCAGAGTTACCAGCACTATTTATTGAAGAAACTGTCCTTTTTCCATTGGATATTCTTTTTTTTTTTTTTTTAAGATTTTATTTATTTATTTGACAGAGATCACAAGTAGGCAGAGAGAGAGAGAGAGGAGGAAGCAGGCTCCGTGCTGAGCAGAGAGCCTGATATGGGGCTCGACTCCAGGACCCTGGAATCATGACCCAAGCCAAAGGCAGAGGCTTTAACCCACTGAGCCACCCTGGAGCCCCTCCATTGGATATTCTTTTCTGCTTTGTCAAAGACTAGTTGACCATGGAATTGAGGGTCCATTTCTGGGTTCTCTATTCTGTTCCATTGATCTATGTATCTGTTTTTGTGACAGTACCATGCTGTCTTGATGATTACAGCTCTGTAATAGAGCTTGAAGTGTGGCATTGTGATGCCCCCAGTTTTGGTTTTCTTTTTCAACATTCCTCTGGCTATTTGGAGTTTTTCCTGATTGATCACAAATTTTAGGATCATTTGTTCCAGCTCTGTGAAAAATGTGTTGGTATTTTGATGGGGATTGCACTGAATGTGTGGATTGCTCTGGTAGCATAGACTTTTAACTTATTTTTATTATTTTTTAAGATTTTATTTATTTATTTGACAGACAGCGATCACAAGTAGGCAGAGAGGCAGGCAGGGAGAGAGGGGGAAGCAGGCTCTCCACTGAGCAGAGAGCCCGATACTGGGCTCTATCCCAGGATCCTGGGATCATGACCTGAGCCGAAGGCAGAGGCTTTAACCCACTGAGCCACCCAGGCACCCCAGCATAGACTTTTTAAACAATACTTACTCTTCAATCCATGAGCATGAAACATTTTTCCATTTCTTTGTGTCTTCCTTAATTTCTTTCATAAGTGTTCTGTAGTTTTTAGAGTGCAGAACCTTTACTCCTTTGATTAGGCTTATTCCTAGGTATCTTATGGTTTTTGGTGCAGTTGTAAATGGGCTCAACCACTTAATTTCTCTTTCTTCTGTCTCATTATTAGTGTATAGAAATGCAACTTGTTTCTGTGCATTGATTTTATATCCTGCCACATTGCTGGATTCCTGTATGAGTTCTAGCAATTTTGGGGTGTAGTCTTTCGGGTTTTCCATATAAAGCATCATGTCATCTGTGAAGAATGAAAGTTTGATTTCTTTTTTTTTGCCAATTTGGATGCCTTTTAATTCTTTTTGTTGTTTGATTGCTGAGGCTAAGACTTAGTACTATGTTGAACAATAGTGGTGAGAGTGGGCATCTCTCTTGTGTTCCTGACCTTATGGGAAAGCTCTTAGTTTTTGCTCATTGAGAATGATACTTGCTGTGAGCTTTTTATTGATGGCTTTTATGATATTGAGGTATGTTCCCTCTATCCCAGCACTGTGGAGTTGTTTTAAAGTTCTTGCATGCTAATTCTAGCATCTGGTTTCTCTGTGGGCCTACAACTGTTTTTCTCTTGACTATGGATTACCTACTTTGAAAATCTAGTAATTTGGGGTTATATACTGGAAGATTATGTAAGATATGTTATCACAGACTCTGAATTTTGTTACCCTCTTATAAAGAATGTTCTAGTGGACAGTTAACATTACTGGTTTTAGGCTTTGGCAGGGTGGATCTGTTTTATGATTTCCCTTAGACATGGGGTGAGTTCCAAATTCTCACTGGTGTTTTTTTCCTAAGGCGTGGCTCTTAGAGGTTTCAGTTGAAAATCCAGCGCAAGGTATTTACCAAACCTTCTACTTTGACAGATTGACACTCTTCATTCTTTTTTGCAGCGAGCAGCTGTTCAAGCTCTGCTTACCTCTTTCAGCCTGCTGATGTTTGTTTCTCCCCTGGCCTCTTTGAAATCTTGCCCAACACATGGGCTTTCAGGGATCAGTCAAGGACTTGAGGGAGTTTATTTATAGATTTTTTGGGCTGCCTACTTCTAGGGTTTTGCTTCATTTCATTTTCAGCTACTCTGGCTGTTTCAGTCCTCATCCTCTTATTCCTCAGGCCAGTAATACTGAGATGTTCTGCTTGAGCTCTGTCACATCGAATGGAGAGTAACTTCACGGGAAAAACTGGGTTTATTTATATATGAATTTCATTGTGGTTCTTTTCTTTCAAGGGCTGAATCCTTTGATTTTCCTCTGGTCCTCTTTAATTTCTACATATATCAGCCAGAGTTTGGGGCCAGAGTTGGAGCAGAGTTTTAATTATCTGTGCACTTGTTCATGATAAGTGAATCGTACATGAATGGAAGCCAATAATAATACAATCATTCTTTTCTTCTTCTCCTCCTGTGTCTCCCAACTCATCCATCTTCATCTTCTTGACTACTTTATCCTTTAACTGAGGGTCTCCTGAGGGACTTCATCCTTATTGTCTCTTCAAATTCTATAAGCTCTCCCTCGGTGAACCCTTAGTATTAATATAACAGTATGTTATCTACGAATGTATTTGCAGCGGACTCCGAAATCCATGATTCCAGCTCACATCTTTCTCCTGTGCTCCATGTGGTTCTAAAATTCTATGTTTTCTCCCTCCTCTCACACATTCTTTTATTTTTTATGAATGCTGCTAATAATCATCCTACCTGGAAACTGGAGAATCATCTGAAACACTCTTTTCTCTTTTATTCCCACACATCTCTTTGTGTCCCGAGTCCCTGAATGAATACATCTTTTATATCTAAGTGTATTTTTCTTTATCTTCATCTTTATCTTCATATATATATGGGGATATGCAGCTTATCCCCAGCATAAATAAGTTTATTGCTTATCTTTACTATTTCTCGTATCTCTTCAGTTTTCTCGTTTGCAGTGTACCAACATTACCGATGCAGCACTCTTTTCTAAAATACAGGGGAAGAACTCCTGCTCCATAGCTTAAAGCCTTGGTGTGACTCCCTGTGGTTAGTTTACATCTCACAGGAAGGTGAACAGAGTCTTCCATGATGCAGCCCTTACTGATTCTAGCCTCATTTCTTGCTGCAGTTTTTTGCCTTTTTTCTGTCCTCCACATTTGTACTCTGCTTTCCACTAATATAAATGTTCATCATTCCTCTATAAACGAATGCCTTTCTTCACTCTCTCCCTGCACTTCTGTTTGTATGTCCTTCTGTACATATAGATACAAGCATAGGCACCTCCTCAACTCCTGAGACTTTGCCCACACATCTGGGGATTGTTTCTGGGCCACTCTACCCTCAGGCAGAATTGACTACTTCTCTTCTGCGCTGTCACTGTACCCTATATATACTATACTTTCATATCACCTATTAAATTGTCTGTACTTATTTATTTACTGTCTCAAAAGTCACCCTTAAGATCATATTTTACTCCTCTTGGTATTCTAAGCACCTCGCAGAATGTAATAATGGATTGTTGGAAAGTATTTGACAAATAGTTGAGGAACAAGTATGATGAGTATGTTTGGGTATTATTGGGATAGTTGGTAGTGAGGTCTCATGGTGTTAAGTATGATGACTATGTTGTGGTTATGTAAGAGACTATACTTGTTTGTAAGAAATACTAAAATATTTGGGTAAACATGTTGGCAACTTGTTTTTAGATGCTTGATAGCAAAAACAATTGTACTCTGCACTGTTCTCTAAGTTTATGATTATTTCAGAGTAAGACTTAGAAATTAATGTGTGGTCCTTAACACTTAAAAATAAGTAAACAAGATATTATAGTCCCTGACGTTAAGTCTAGCCTCACTGCAAAGTGTGAAAGAAGCAGATTATATATTTCTGTGTCCTTCCTCCCCTCTCCACAGTCCCAGAATCTCAGGCCTAGGCCTCCTCTACTTCCTTGCTGAACAAATTCTCTAATCAGATCTGATAAATTCAGTCACACTGAGATGCAAATTATTGCTCAGAATTAATATATAATCACTTCCTAGGGTTTTTCATTTCCTTTTTCTCTTTTAACTGAATGCATTACGTAAAAGAAAAATAGTTCCAATTTTGGACTTTTAGGTTCCAGGAAGGTGACTGGGGAAAGAGAAACTGACAGAAGAAGGGACTTTTAGTTACCTCCAATCATTCATTCATCCAGAAGTATTTGAGTACCTACTATGTAGCAGGCACTATTCTAGGTATTAGGGATATACCAGTGAACAAAACAAGTGGGGTGTGTGTGTGTGTGTGTGTGTGTGTTAGAGAATTTCCTCACAGAGCATCAAGCTTACATTCTACATAGAGAAAGACAATAAAAATAGAATGCATACTATTTCCTATAGTATGGAGAAACATGAAAGAAGGAAAGGAGGTTGGAGTTAAGGATTTATTTATTTATTTATTTTAAATTGGAGTCATCAGCAGAGATGGTCTCACTGAGACAGTGAAATTTAAGAAAAGGCTTAAAGGAATAAAAAAGTAAGCATGTGACTTTCCAGGGGAAGGGCATCATGAGAGGAGCAAACAGACGATGGGAGAGGAGCTTGACTTGACATAATCCAGAAACCCAGAGGAATGAGCAAGATGGGGGATAAGATCAGAGGGAAGGGGGCTGGGACAGATCTTGTAGACCCTTATAATGACTTTAAGCTCTGCACTGTGTGAAACTCTAAGTTTTTGAAGAGTTTGAGCAGAATGGTGACAAAATTAGACTTTTGAAAGGATCATTGTGACTTTTGTTAAGATTAGTCTGAAGGGCCTACAAGAGACTCATTTTGAACCTAAAGATACATTCAGACTGAAAGCGAAGGGATGGAGGACAATTTTTCATGTCAACATAACTCAAAAGAAAGATGGAGTAGCAATTCTCATATCAGACAAACTAGGTTTTAAGCTAAAGACTGTAGCAAGAGATACAGAAGGACACTATATCATTCTTAAAGGGTCTGTCCAACAAGAAGATCTAACAATTGTAAATATTTATGCCCCCAACATGGGAGCAGCCAACTACATAAGCCAACTTTTAACCAAAATAAAGAATCATATTGATAATGATAAGTTAATAGTATGAGACCTCAATACTCCACTCTCAGCAATAGACAGATCATCTAAGCAGAAGATCAACAAAGAAACAAGAGCTTTGAATGACACATGATGGACCAGATGGATTTCATAGATAGAGACAGAATATTCCACCCTAAAACAACAGAATACTCATTCTTCTTGAATGCACATGGAACTTTGTCCAGAATAGACCACATACTGGGTCACAAATCAGGACTCACTGATACCAAAAGACTGAGATTATTCTCTGTATATTTTCAGACCCATAGTGTTTGAAACTGAAACTCAATCACAAGAAAAAAATTGGAAGGAATTAAAACACTTGGAAGCTAAAGATCATCTTGCTAAAGAATGTTTGGGACAACCAGGAAATTAAAGAAGAACTTAAAAAATTCATGGAAACCAATGAGAAGAAAAACATATTGGTCCAAAACCAATGGGATACTGCAAATGCGGTCCTAAGGGGTAAATACATAGCATTCATGCCTCACTCAAAAAAGTAGAAAAATCCCAAATGCACAAGCTAACCTTACACCCAAAGAAACTGGAGAAAGAACAGCAAATAAAACCTAAGCTAATCAGGAGATGAGAAATAATAAAGATTAGAGCAGAGATCAATGAAATACAAACCAGAAAAATATTAGAGCAGATCAAAACTAGAACCTGGTTCTTTGAAAGAGTTAATAAGATTGATAAACCACTGGCCACACTTATCCAAAATAAAAGAGAAAGGATCCAAGTTAATAAAATTATGAATAAAAGGGAAGAGATTACACTAATGCCAAGGAAATAGAAACAATTATTAGAAACTGTTATCAGCAACTATATGCCAATAAAGTAAGCAACTGGAAGAAATCGATGCCTTCCTGGAAACTTACAAACTACAAAGACTGAAACAGGAAGAAATTGACAGTCTCAGTAAACCAATAAGGAGTAACAAGATTGAAGCAGTACTCAAAAACCTTCCAAAAAAACAAGAATCCAGGGACAGATGGATTCCCAGGGGAATTCTACCAAACATTTAAAGAAGAAATAAAACCTATTCTTCTGAAGCCGTTTCAAAAATAGAAACAGAAGGAAAACCTTAAAACTTGTTCTATGAGGCCCATATTGCCTTGATCCCAAAACCAGGCAAAGACCCCATCAAAAAGGAGAACCACAGACCAATATCTCCGATGAACATGGATGCCAAGATACTCAACATGATCCTAGCCAACAGGATCCAACAGTACATTAGAAGGTTTATCCATCACAACCAGGTGGGATTTATTCCTGGGATACAAGAGTGGTTCAACATTTGCAAATCAATCAGTGTAATGGAACACATCGATAAGAGAAAAGACAAGAACCATATGATCCTCTCAATTGATGCAGAGAAAGCATTTGACAAAATACAGCATCCTTTCCTGATTAAAACTCTTCAGAGTGTAGGGATAGAGGAAACATTCTTCAGTTTCATAAAAGCCATCTATGAAAAGCCCACAGCGAACATCATTCTCAATGAGCAAAAACTGAGAGCTTTTCCTGTAAGGTCAGGAACATGACAGGAATGCCCACTCTCACCATGGTTGTTCAGCATAGTACTAGAAGTTCTAACCTCAGCAATCAGACAATAAAAAGAAATAAAAGGCATCCAAATTGGCAAAAAAGGAGTCAAACTTCATTCTTCACAGATGACATGACACTTTATGTGGAAAACCCAAGATTCCATGCCAAAATTGGTAGAACGTGGCAGAATATAAAACCAGTGCACAGAAATCAGTTGCATTTCTATACACTAACAATGAGACAGAAGAAAGAGAAATTAAGGAGTTGAGCCTATTTACAATTGTACCAAGAACCATAAGAACTTTAGAATAACCCTAACCAAAGAGGTAAAATATCTGTACTCTAGGAACTACAGAGCACTCATGAAAGAAAATGAAAAGGACATAAAAAGATGGAAAAACATTCCATGCTCATGGATTGGAAGAATAAACATTGTTAAAATGTCTATGCTGCCCAGAGTAATTTACACTTTCAATGCCATCTGTATTAAAATACCACTGGCATTTTCAAAAACTTGAAACAAACAATCCTAAAATTTGTATGGAAGCAGAAAAGACCCTGAATCGCCAAGGAAATGTTGAAAAAGAAAAACAAAGCTGGGGCATCATGTTGCCTGATTTCATGCTATATTACAAAGCTGTGATCACCAAGACAGTATGGTACTGGCACAAAAACAGACACATAGGTCAGTGGAACAGAGTAGAGTCTCCATAAATTGACTGTCAACTTTATGGTCAACTAATCTTTGGTAAATCAGGAAAAAATATCCAGTGGAAAAAAGACAGTCTCTTCAATAAATGGTGCTGGGGAAATTGGACAGCTGTATACAGAAGAATGAAACTTGACCATTTTCATGCACCATACACAAAGATAAACTCAAAATGAATGAAAGACCTCAGTGTGAGACAGGAATTCATCAAAATCCTATAGGAGAACATAGTCAGTAACCTCTTCGATATCGGCCACAGCAACTTCTTTCATGACACGTCTCCAAATGCAAGGGAAACAAAAGCAAAAATGAGCATTTGGGACTTTGTCAAGATGAACTTCTGCACAGCAAAGGAAACAGTCAGTAAAACTAAGAGGTAACCCACAGAATGGGAGAAGGTATTTGTGAATGTCTTATCAGATAAAAGGCTGGTATCCAAGACCTATAAAGAACTTTTCAAATTCAACACCCAAAAACCAAATAATCCATCAAAAAAATGGGCAGAAGACATGAATGCATACTTCTCCAATGAAGACATACAGATAACTATCAGACATAAAATGTTCATCATCATTAGCCACCAGGGAAATACAAATCAAAACTACATTGAAATGCTACCTTATATGTGTCAGAATGGCAAAAAATTAACAGGACAGGAAACAACAAGTGTTGGACCGAATGTGGAGAAAGGGGAACCCTCTTACACTATTGGTGGGAATGCAAGCTGGTACAGCCACTTTGGAAAACAGTGTGGAGGTTCCTCAAAAAGTTAAAAATAGAGTTAGCCTATGAGCCAGAAATCGCACTAGTGGTTATTTACCCCAAAGGTACACATGTAGTGAAAGAAGGGGAACATGCACCCCCATGTTCATAGCAGCAATGTCCACAATAGCCAAACTGTGGAAGGAGCCAAGATGCCCTTCAACAGATGAATGGATAAAGAAATTCTGGTTCATGTATACAATGGAATATTGCTCAGCCATCAGAAAGGATGAATGCCCACCATTTGCAACAATGTGGATGGAACTGGAGGGATTATGCTGAGTGAAACAAGTCAATCCAAGAAAGACAATTATCATGTGGTTTCACTCATATGTGGAACATAAGGAATAGCATAGAGGATTTTAGGGGAAGGAAGGGAAAGCTGAAGGGAGGGAAATCAGAGCGGGAGATGAACCATGAGAGACTATGGACTCCAAGAAGCAATTTCAGGGTTTCAGAGGGGGAGAGGAGGAGAATGGGGTAGTCTAGTGATGGGTATTAAGGAGGGCATGTGTTGCAATGAGCACTGGTATTATATGCAAATAATTAATCATGGACTGCATGGTGACTAACATAAAAATAAGTAAGTAAATAAACTAAGGGGAGCTAAGAATAGCTTACAGGGAGATAAAGGTGGAAGTTGCAATCTGGACCCAAGATGACTTGGGGACTTGGACCAGGAGGGCAGTGGTGGGCATGCTGAGAAGTAGCTAGATGTTGTTCGGTAGGTTGCTTCCATTTGCTTTTCTTTTTATCTTGAGTGGATGAGTGGATGAAGATTAAAACTGAAGGAACCCTAGGGAAGGGGTAGGGCAGAATCCTTAGTTCTAGGAGATGGAAATAGAGCAAAACAGAATTCTGTCCCCTCTGTTTGTTTCATCTCCATCAACTTATAAGATAAGTGGAAGATGAGCACACTATTCTCTGTCAGCTCAGTGTATGACAGCAGTTAGAGAAGGCATTTATGCTGGTCCAGAGATCACATGCATATTCACAGATTAAAACAGGTGAAGAATTTCTGTTGCTAGTTTTTACTAAAAATTCAAGAAACATTTTTCTTATGGTAATCAACTTCATTATTTAATAAGCATTTCATTGATCTTAGAAAATATAAAAATGAAAATACATTTCAGAAGAATATTAAATATCTTAAGTGCATTTTTAAAATAAGAAAATTAAAAGTATTCCAAGTATAAGAATTTTATAGTAGTATGTAAAAATGCTGTGTGATAGTAATTAACTTACAATACCTGTTACGTGACTTAGCAATGGAAAATAATTCTATTGTAAATCATCATGCTTTTAATGAAGAATCATTTTTTTTTTTTTACAGAAAAACAAAACAAACCCACTTATCTTATGTCGTATCCAGTGAGAATAACCAACACTGCCCTAGTTTGCCCAGGACTCTCCCAAATTAGTACCCAAAGAGCAGAGTCCTGAGAAATCCTTCATTCTTGGGAAAACTGAGCTGGTAGATCACTCCAAAAAATTTGTCCCATTGTTGCATGATAGCTCTTAAGAACAAACTGTAACTAAGGGTCGACATATTCGTATTCATTTAAAAGAATTTTTAAATGGATGATGCATTGAGTTAGAAAAGTTGAGAAGTGCAATTAACCTGCTTTCACCTCCCTCCAATAAAATAGCTTCAATTTTAAATCTAAAAATTAGTTTTTAAAATCAACTTTATTTGCTTTATAAGTTAAACTTCCACAGGAATTAGTTTATAGGTAGGGATTTTAAGTAGATGCCCATTTGCCAGAACAGCAAATGTGATCGAAAGCTCAAGTATAGAGATCGGGAAAAGGTGCAGAATTGAAATAGAAGTAAGGACTTAAAATTATGATTCACATAAATATTTCTTGAAGGATGAGGATGAAAATGATAGAATAAGGAAAACATTTTGGAACATATTCCATCATATTAAAACACATTTCAGAACAGGCAGTTTACGGTAAATATCAACTTGTTCATTTCAGCTCTTCTTCCACATTCGTGAATTCAAGCACGTACTGAAGACTTACCATGAACCTGATGTCATACTTATTCATTAGGGATTCAAAGATGAGTAGTCCACAGCTGGGACCCTCAAGGAGCCCTCAGTTTAATGGGAGAATCAAGCAAATAAATTTCAGTCAGGTACGATAAAGAGAGGAGATGGGATGGGGGCTCAGGGAAGACTATTTAGGAAAGACTTCCCTGAGGAAACGATGCCTGGAGCTATATAAAGACTAAGTAAAATTTGGCTAAGCCAAGAAGGAAGGTTCCAGAAAAATGAAGAAATCCTACTTATCAGTATAGGGTGAGAGAGCACAGTTTGAGCTTCTAATGGGAGAGCAACGCTCTTCCAATCTGCCTTCTCCTTTACTTCCCACGGGAAAGTCTGGATTGTGGTCAAGAAACTTTACTCTTCCCCTTTCTCCACATCCTCACTTCCTCAAAAAGTTGAAAATAGAACTACCCTATGACCCAGCAATTGCACTACTGGGTATTTACCCTAAAGATACAAACGTAGTGATCCGAAGGGGCACGTGCACCCGAATGTTTATAGCAGCAATGTCTACAATCGCCAAACTATGGAAAGAGCCTAGATGTCCATCAACAGATGAATGGATAAAGAAGATGTGGTATA
>PISX010025729.1:0-25704 GCA_004024625.1 Mellivora capensis | reverse complement strand
TGCATTCCCACCAACAGTGTAGGAGGGTTCCCCTTTCTCCACATCCTCGCCAGCATCTGTCATTTCCTGACTTGTTAATTTTAGCCATTCTGACTGGTGTGAGGTGATATCTCATTGTGGTTTTAATTTGTATTTCCCTGATGCCGAGTGATGTGGAGCACTTTTTCATGTGTCTGTTGGCCATCTGGATGTCTTCTTACAATTTGAGATTTTGATTGGTAATGGTGTAAAGGCAAGTGCTGCTGCTGGTTTTTATGTTTTGAACTCTGTGGAGTAGTTTCCTAGGAATTAGATTAGCCCTAAAATGTTATGTCAGCTGAGAATTTTGGTTTCTAGGTGACAGTAGTGAGTGTAGTAGGAAACAGGACTGGCTCTCCCTTCAGAGAAAAAAACTTTCAGTGGGAATCCATGGTGCCTTTTTTGTTTTGTTATCAGGTTCTTTCTTCCCACCTTTCAGATTAAAATGATAGTCAGTGAGGGGCACGTAGGTGGGTCAGTTAGGTTAAGCATCCGACTCTTGATTTTGCTCAGGTCATGGTCTCAGGATGGTGAGTTGGGCCCCATATAGGGCTCTGTGGTCAGCGGGGAGTCTGCTTGAGATTCTCTGTCCATCTCCTTCTCCTTGTACCTCCCCCCCATAAATAAATCTTTAAAAAATAAAATGATAGTGTAAGGGAAAGAATATAGGGAGCCTCTGAAAAGGATCAGGACCTACAGAACTTCAGAGGAACTGACTTACTGAAGAGATGGGAGAAACAAGAAGCAGGGTTTTTTTTTTTTGTTTGTTTTTGTGTTTCAAGCATACTATTTATTAGTGGAAATGATGAACTCCATAATAGGGAGAGAATGCTGTATCAGAGATACAGGTGATTCTGACATGAATCCCCAAAGTATCCAGCCTCTCCCTTGCATAAACAGTGGGGCAAACAGTGGGCATAATAATTGAGGTATAGAAATAGTGACGTGGAAGAATTTCTGTTAGAGGGTTAGGTGTGAGACCTGAGTAAATAGGAGCCATGGACAGTGGACACATTTTTGCCTTTCATTTAAGAAGAGTGTGCTGCACTTGGAAATGATTGCTGGTAGTACCATTAAGCTACCATGAGCAGAATATATGATGGCTAGGCTTCCTTCTAAGGTCACAACCAAGTCTACATGGTAGGACTTCGGGCTGAAATGGAGGAATACAGTGACATATACAAAAAACACACAAACATGCAAAACCATGAGATAGGTAACATTATCTGTCTTTGATAGCAGACTGGAGCTTAGAAGTGAACTCCTGATCAACCTCCATCCCTCCTCCCCCCAACCCATGTTCCCCTTGTAGTCATCCAGTGTCAGATGGTGGCTTCATGTTTCTAGTTGCTCAGGCCAACCATAGTAGACATCCTTGGGTTCTGATTCTCTTCATGCTCCATTTTCAGTCTGTCAGGAAATCCTATAGACTTTTCTTCAAAATAAAACTAGATCAGATAACTTCTTACACTACCATGATTTTTACTTGGTGCCAGCCACCATCTATTGTTGTTTGCTTGGATTACTACAGTAGTCTATTTTCTCTCCTACTACCTTAACCCATAATATCTGTTCTTAATATTATCAGCCATTCATCCCCTTTTTCATCCACTTTTTTAAAAAGTCACATTTCTTAAGGTATACTTTACAAACAGTAAAAATCACTTTTTTTAAGCATAGAGTTTATGAATTTTGATACCACAGAATCTTGTACCGGCCACCATAATCAAGAAATAGAGGGAACACGAGTTAGCTTTCTACCTCAGTCTATGCCTTCCAAATTTCTAATTGCTCAAATAAATGCCTGTTTGCAGAAAGAAAGAAAAGAGGGAGGGAGGAGGGAAAGAGAAAGAACATTTCCATTGTCCTAGAAAGTCCCTCATGTGCTCTTTTGTAATCATTCTGTCATTAGTCCCCTCATCTGATCCCTGGTCCCTGGCAACAGGTCTCTTTCCTCTCTTTTTAGTTTTATGTTTTTTCTGGAATGTCTTATAAATAAGATGAGGTTTTGCAGTCTTTTGAGTCCGGCTTCTTTGCCTTAGCATAATGAGATTCATCCGCATGCATCTATTAGTAGTCTGTATCTTTTTACTTCTGAGTAGTACTCCGCTATGTACAAGTTCCATAATTTTCTCTTCCCTAGCTGATGGACATTTAGATTATTTCCACGTTTGGCAGTTCTGGGTAAAGCTGCTATAAACATTCATTCACATTGAAGATTTTCTGTGGATATATGTTTTCATTTCTCTTGAGTCCTAGGGCAACTTGTTTCATTTTATATGAAGCTGCCAAACTGTTGCTAAAATGACTGCTATTTTGCATCCCCACTGGCATTGTTTGCAGTTTCTAGTAGTAGCTCAGCTTCCTTATCAGCACTTGTTACAGTCACTTTTTGTTTTTTAATTTGAACCATTCTGATAGGTACATAGTTGTATCTTGATATAAGTTTTAATTTTCATTTCCTTAATGATTAGTGGTGGTTGAGCATCTCTTTATGTATTTATTTGCCATCTGTATCTCTTATTGGTGAATTATCTGTCAGATCTTTTACTTATTTATTTTTTTTTAATTTTTTTTAAATTTATTTTTTTGTCAGAGAGGGAGAGAGAGCGAGCGAGCACAGGCAGACAGAGTGGCAGGCAGAGGCAGAGGGAGAAGCAGACTCCCTGCCGAGCAAGGAGCCCGATGTGGGACTCGATCCCAGGATGCTGGGATCATGACCCGAGCTGAAGGCAGCCGCTCAACCAACTGAGCCACCCAGGCGTCCCTCTTTTACTTATTTTTTATACTGGGCTATCTAATTTTCTTACCGAGTTGGGAAAGTCATTTTTGTATTTGATTAGCAGTTCTTTATCTGATAAGTATTTTGCAAATTTTCTCCCATAGCTTGTCTTTTTATCTTCTCCACAGTGTCTTTTGAAGAGCAGAAGTTTTTATTTTTATTTTTTTGTAAAGATTTTATGTATTTATTTGAGAGAGAGAACAGGCTCCCTCGATCCCAGGGCTCTAGGATCACCATCTGAGCCACCCAGGTGCCCCCCAGAAATTTTTATTTTTATAAAGTCCAATTTACCAATTTTTCTTTTATGATTAGTGTGTTTTATGTCTTAAGAAACCTAACCCAGTGTCACAAAGGTTTTTCTCCTCTCTTTTCGTCTAGAAGCTTTGTGGATTTCAATTTTACATTTAAGTTTATGGCTCATTTTGAGTTAATTTTTGTATCTAATATGAGGTTTTTGTCAGTTTGCCTTTGAATGTCCAGCTGTTCAAATACTGTTGAAAAGACTATTCCTTCCTACTTGGCATCTGTGTCAAAAATCAGTTGATCATAACTTTTTGGATTTCTGGAATCTCTGTTTTCCAAAAAACAGTATATATATTCTTCATCAGTTATCATGGTGTGAATACTGTAGTTTTGTAGTAAGTCTTGAAATCAGTTCATGTTAGTCTTCCAACTCCCCCCCCCCAATTGTTTTGGCTGTTCTAATTCCTTTGCCTCCATAAAAATTGGGATTAGCTTATTGATATCTGTAGAAATTTTCTGGTTTTCAGTTTCATTGATTTCTGCTCTGTACTATTTTTTCTTCTACTTGCTTTGAGTATAATTTGCCTTTTTTTTTTCTGGTTTCCTAAGGTAGAAGCTTGTTGGATCATTGATTTTTAAGCCTTTTTTCTTTTCCTGTATAATAATTTAATGCTGTAGATTTCCCTCTGTGAGCTGCTTTAGCTGCATTTCACATAGTTTAGTATGTTTTGTTTTCATCTTCCATCAGTTCAAGATATTTTCTAATATCCCATGTGATCTCTTATTTTGATCTGTGAATTCTTTAAAAATGTGTTATTTAATTTCCAGATATTTGAGGATTTCACAGATTTTCTGTGGGTACTTTCTAATTTAATCCCATTGTAGTTAGAGAATATACCATGTATGATTTCAGTTCTTTTAAATTGTTTTTATGGCCTAGCATGTAGCTTATCCTGGAAAATGGTCCATGTGTGCTTTGTTTACTGTTAGCACTTAAAAGGTGTGTTTTGATCCAAGCAATTTAATGATCTGGGCTGTGGTTGGGGAATAAACAAAGTTGAGGAGGAAGATTCTATAGTGGTTTAGAGCATGACCTCTGGATCTAGAGTCAGATTGCCTGGGTTGGCTTGCTAGCTCTTCTCCCTCCTTAGGTAAGGTAGTTCATCTCTCTGCACTTCCATCCCTTCATCTCTAGAGCTGATAATCTAATTGCCTTCTTCAGAGGAATGTTGTAAAGGTAAAATGAGTTGGATGTTAACAGCTTGTACAATGTCTAACACATAGTAAGACACCCCCCCACAAATACTACCTCTTGTAATTGTTACTATTATTATATGACAGCATTGTAATTTCTTGGTCTCACTTTTTTTTTTTAAAGATTTTATTTATTTATTTGTGAGAGAGAGAGTGAGCGCGCGCGCATGAGAGGAGAGAGGTCAGCAGGAGAAGCAGACTCCCTGCTGAGCAGGGAGCCCGATGTGGGACTCATCCTGGGACTCCAGGATCATGACCTGAGCCAAAGGCAGTCGCGTAACCAACTGAGCCACCCAGGTGCCCTCACAGGACCTTCAGATAGGGCCTGGTTTGGCTGCTTGGATACTTTTTAAAGAATTACTACTCCCCTTTTAAAGGTTCTTCTCATGTTAATTGTTTATGGGAAGCCAGATAACACTTGTTTGGGGGTTTGTGTCATGTATGCAGAAGAAAATGGAAAGTTTGGAAAATCTATATAACCCAACCTTTTAAAACATCACAATTTAAACAAGAATGTGACTTAGTCAACAGTTACCTCTGAAAATATCCTCATAAGTAGCAGAAATCTCCAATTACAGAATTGAGTCCCATTATCATTATAGCTACCAACTAAAAATAGTCTTTTCTCAGTGTGACTTTTAAATATTGACATTTGTCTTATGAATATCTCACTTTTTCTTAAGATTAATCAGAAAATTCACAAGTAAAATCACCTATGGCTTCTTGTTCTTGTTTCTAATAGTATATTTTTATTGCGTTTCCTGCCCCACCCTGCTCCCTGGAGTCCTGGACAGTGGTTAATTGATCTGAATCTTTCTAGAGTAGTGAAAGTGGATTAATTCCAGCTAAATACTTCAATCACTGATATTTTGCATATATCTCTGAAAAAAGCAGGGAATTAAATATTCTTGTTATTGCTAAGGACAGAAGAGTCCTCTCTAGACAACAGAGTGTCTGCTTTTTGGAGTTACTTAGCACAGAGTACGTTAGAGCTCTGGGCTCAAATAGCCTGGATTTGTCACCTACTAATTTTGTACCATTGAACAAGTTGTTTGGTTTTTTTTTTAAGATTTATTTATTTAGGGGCGCCTGGGTGGCTCAGTGGGTTAAGCCTCTGCCTTTGGCTCAGGTCATGATCCCAGGGTGCTGGGATCGAGCCCCACATCGGGCTCTCTGCTCAGCAGGGAGCCTGCTTCCCCTCCTCTCTCTGCCTGCCTCTCTGCCTACTTGTGATCTCTGTCAAATAAATAAATAAAATATTAAAAAGAAAAAGATTTATTTATTTATTTTAGAGATCCCATGAGTAGGGGAAGGAGCAGGGGGAGAGAAACCTCAAGCTGACTCCCTGCTGAGCAGGGGAGACCAACAGTGGGGCTGGATCTCATGATCCTCAGATCATGATGTGAATGGAAACCAAGAGTTGGACGCTTAACCAACTGAGCCACCCAGATGCCCCAAACAAGTTCTTGAACACCTTTCTGGTGAGTAGTGTCATCATCTTAAATTAAGGATAATGGAAGTTACCTGCTACAGGGTGGTAATGAGAAATAATGAAATTAAAGAGGCGCCTGGGTGGCTCAGTGGGTTAAAGCCTCTGCCTTCGGCTCAGGTCATGATCTCAGGCAGAGTCTTGCATTGGGCTCTCTGCTCAGCAGGAAGCCTGCTTCCCCTCTCTCTCTGCCTGTCTCTCTCAGCCTACTTGTGATCTCTCTCATTCTATCAAATAAATAAAATCTTTAAAAAAATTTTTTTTAAAATAATGAAATTAAAGTACTGAAGGATGATACTTGGCATATAATAAATGCGTTACAAATATTATTTGCTGTTATGATTGTGGTTATTATTTGTGTTTAGTTTCTCCCATCCAAGTACTAACCAGGCCCGACCCTACTTAGCTTACGAGATCGGGCGCGTTCAGGGTGGTATAGCCGTACACTTGTGTTTAGTTTCTGAATGAAGAGTTAGAAACCAAGTTTTTACCTGACTTTGTGTTGGCAAAAGACTCCTTTTAGAGCAGAGCTTCTCCAAGAATGCACTGTGGAATATAAAAGTTCCTCTAAGACAAAAAGGGGGGAGAAGTATAAGTTCTGTGGAAAAATATATGATGAGGGCACCTCGGTGGCTCAGATGGTTAAGCATCAGCCTTCAGCTCAGGTCATGATCTCAGGCACCTGGGATCCAGTGCCGCATGGGGCTGCCTGCTCCTGCTTCTCCCTTTGCCTCTGTCTCTCATGAATAAAATAAATTCTTAAAAAAAAAAAAAAAAAGATCGCTTCTTGGCCTTTTGGCTAAGATCAAATGTAAAAAAAAAAAAAAAAAAACAAAACATACATGATGAGCAGCAGGAAGTTCTCTACTTAAAAACAACAACAACAACCCATAGTGGTATAACTCAGCATTTAACAAACCTGCTTGTCCATTACTGGTTTTAGTCATGCAAATCAAATAAATTGCCTAAGAAACTTGTCAGCACAGAATCTGGGAAACACTATCTAATAGGTTTGTTGTTGTTCTTGTTTAGTGATACTGAAGTTTGCCACATGTTTTCCTCTTATCACCCATGTATTTGTTGTAGGGCATTAGTTCAGCTCTGACCAGTTTTATCAAGGTTCTGACTTAGCCATTTCTGTTTCTTCTGAATCACTAAATTCTCGGTATAATCAGGGCAGCGGTGAAGTAGACAACTGCATTTCTCTTTCTGCACAGGCCTATGCTGTGCAAGCTCAGGAGTGTTTAAGTTGGGCTGCTGTCCAAATAAGGGTGGTATGGGGCTTCGAGGAGCTTGGAATTCAAGTATGACCTTAGAGTAAACATGTGTTTATAATATTGGGAAAGCAGCAACAAAGCTTTTTTAATTGGTTTTGGAATGCTTGTGTGTTACATGAATGTTGCACAATGAATTGCCTTTTACATTGAGTTGATAAATGTTGGCCTTTAACATGCTGTAACTAAAATATTCAGGTTCTGAAGTCAGTCTCAGCACCTCTGGTCTTAGATTCCTTATAAAATATATTGGAAATAGAATAAAAGGTAATGTTAAAACTTTCAGAACCCTATAAGCTTTTACTTTTAAATATATTATTGGAAACCTTATTCTTTATTACTGATTTGGAGGCAAATTACTGAATGACCTCCAGTTTAATTGTCACACAAATTATTTATGTTTTCTGTTGTGGACCTTCATCTATGGCCAGTTCTGGGTAGGTAGGCCTTTTCCTCATACTCTAGAGTAATATCTAATTCAGGTAAAATCCAGTTGAATAAATTGGGTGAGTTCAAGATCAAGTAAAACATTAGCACTTGAAAATGTGGTAGTACAACTAGAAGTGGAAAAGGATGGAGGGACTAAGTAGCCAAATGGGAGTATATATCCTAGTGGGAGATACAGAAGAGTTTAACCTCAACGGGATTAATAACATCTCTTCCCCCACCTCCCTACTGCAAGCAGCCCTAAGTCACTGCAGTCACTCAGCATAGCTTTGGGTATCTCTGGAAAAAATCAGGCCCTGAAGCTGATCTTGATTTGTCTGCTGGAAAAGACAAATAATCGTATCTGCAGACAGTCCTTGATTGTTTTCACTAACAAAGGGAACCCTTTACTTGGGAAATACAAATGGCAGCTATTCAGAGTAAACAGAGTACTTTAAAGTTTCTGTACCCAAACTGTCTGGATTTGAATCCAGACTCTGTCACTTAATACTTTGTAACCTAAGCAAGATAGTTCACCTCCATATTCCTTAGTTTCCCTCTATGTAAATTAGGGATAATAAAAGATATTTCCTACAGTGGTGATGAGGATTAAATAACAGAATTATTCAGAATGAGCCAAATCTTTTTTTTTTTTTTAAGATTTTATTTATTCATTTGACAGATCACAGGCAGAGCAGCAGGTGGGGGCGGGGGGAGCAGGAAGCAGGCTCCCCACTGAGCAGAGAGCCCAATGTGAGGCTCGATCCCAGGACCCTGAGATCAGGACCTGAGCTGAAGGCAGAGGTGTAACCCACTGAGCCAACCAGGTGCCACCAGAATGTGCCAAATCTTGTAACTTTGAGAGTAATGGTGTTATTATCATCCTCATTTTACAGGTGACAACACTGAAGAGTAGAGAGGTGAAGTAACTTGCCCAGAGTCATCGTTGGCAAAGGACAGAGTTAGGATTTGAACCCAGGACATCTGACTACAGAGCCTGTTGTCTTACCTGTACTATCTCATAAGGCACTTCTGTCCACTCCACATGTTTCATTGACCCAGTTCTCATATTTTCATTAGGTATTTATCCTCCTCAAGTCAAGTCAGTTGTGCATTTCCATCTCCTTACCATTTTATATGTCGTTTCTTCTGCTTAAAAATACCTCCCTTTTTCAACCAGTTTTCTAGGACACCTTGCACACTGTTCACCTCACCCAACACTTGATGTCTTTCTTCGGCATCTTTACCAGGCTGATTTCTGCAGTGCTTAGAAAGATACTCATTATTCTTTGAAGGGAATTCAAGTGTCCCTTTTTATCTATTAATTCAGTGTGAAGATTTTCTAACATGAATCTTATAAAAGTACATGATTAATTTATCTTATGAAACCAAGCTTTGAATTTAAGGAAATTTATTTATTTATTTATTTATTTATTTCTCTCTCTCTCTCTTTCTTTCTTTCTTAAGATTTTATTTATTTATTTGACAGAGAGAGAGATCACAAGTAGGCAGAGTGGCAGGCGGGGCGTGGGGGGGAGCAAACTCCCTGCTGAACAGACAGCCCGATGCAGGGCTTGGTCCCAGGACCCTGAGATCATGACCTGAGCCAAAAGCAGAGGCTTAACCCACTGAGCCACCCAGGGGCCCCTTAAGGAAATTTCTGCTTACAGTACTTTCAAACGTGCTCTTTTCTTTGAACTTGTACCCTCTTCACTTCATACGGAACAACTAACTCTGCATCCTACTGTATGGAGAAGATTGAGATCTTCTGGCATGAGTACTTTTCATAAAACCTCATCTGTACTTCAGCCCATTATTGCTTATCTGACCTTTCTGGTCTTGGTAGAGAAGGTGTTTTTTTCACTCCAGTCTAAAGCTAACCCTTTCTTTCCTATTTTCTGTGGAATCTTGTCCACATAATCATTTCTCTCCTCTGGTTCCCTAATCTCTCTTTCTCTAAGAATTTCTGGTTTTGCTTCATTCCAAGTGGCATAGGTCTCCCATCTTTAAAAGTGTATCAGTAAACAAAGTCACCCTACTTGCATTCTAGTCTTCTAGTCGTGGACCTCCGCCAGCAGTGAAGGGACTTAGCACTTCACATTGTATCTGCCATTCATGGAAACTGCTCTAGAAAATAAGCTATAATCTCTTTTAAACCAAATGACCTGTTCTCAACCCTCATGCTCTTCTACTTTTTTGAGAGATAATATGGGGTATTGGTTAGAAGTGTGGGCCTCTGGAGCCATACTATGTTCACATACTGTTTCTGACACTTTCTGTATAACTTGGGGCAAATACCTTAGCATCTGCCTGTCTCACTGCCCCAGTTTGCTCAGTACATACGCCCAGCATTTTCAACTCTTCTTTGTTGTATCTCCAGATGACTTTTTTTCCCCCTCGACTTTCAGCTCTCTCTGTCGTAATTCCTAATTTCCATTGTGCCACTGTTCAGGATAATTGAAACCAAAGATTAAATGCTGGTTTAAAATGTTTTGCTGTCGGAGAGTGAACCCAGTCCAGGAGAGTGAACCCAGTCCAGCGGAGTCTAGGCTCTAAAAGATGAGATTTGAAGGAGAGGAAGTGGATTAAGGCTTTTGCAGTCAAAAGATAGCAGAGTATCTCAGTTCCTTATTAGTAAGGTGAAGTGTGAGGGGTTTGCAGGTCCTGGCACTTGTTGATTAAGGAAGCATTGGGCCAGGAGGAGATGGTCTGTGTCTAGAGGATTTTTCTGTCTTGGTTTGTGACTTCCAGCTGCCTCTTCTACCAATATGAGGTACCTGGACCTGGATTCTGGTGTCCAGTCAGGTGTTCCTATGTTAGGCTAAGTGGCCGGATCACGTTTTGTCATACTGCAGAAATTTTCACTCTCGTCTCTCCTTCATTCCCTTTGCCCAGTGTTGTCACCAGGTCTCTTTGGTATTTCTTTCAAAATATAGTTTGTAGGGGCGCATGAGTGGCTCAGTCGGTTGGGTGTCTGCCTTCAGCTCGGATCATGGTCCCGAGGTCCTGGGATTGAGCCCTGCATTGGCTCCCTGCTTGGTGGGGAGAATGCTTCTCCCTCTCCCACTCCCCCTGCTTGGGTTCCTTCTCTCACTGTCTTTCTCTCTTTGTGTTAAATAAATTTAAAAAAATCTTAAAAAATATATATATATATAGTTTGAAACTGTATTAGCTCTTCTGTTTCCACTTCTTACTAATCAGGCTTTCTCACTTAAGGCCTGGATTGCATAAGAATTTTAGTTAGTCTGGGGCGCCTGGGTGGCTCGGTGGGTTAAAGCCTCTGCTTTCGGCTCAGGTCATGATCCCAGGTCCTGGGATTGAGCCCCACATCGGGCTCTCTGCTCCGGAGAGCCTGCTTCCTCCTCTCTCTCCCTGCCTGCCTCTCTTGCCTACTTGTAATCTCTGTCTGTCAAATAAATAAATAAATAAATAATCTTAAAAAAAAAAAAAAAAAAGAATTTTAGTTAGTCTCCTTCATTCCAGTCTCATTTCTTCTGTCCCTTCCTTCTACATTGGATATTTCTACCTGACTGATTTTCCAGAATATTATTGTATCATTTTTATGATTTATTCTATTGACAAAGTTAGTATTTCTAGGTGAGATTAAAACTCCAGCAGATAAAATCCTACTGGCAAACCCAGAACCCTAGTACACCATATTTTAACCTGCTCACTTAAATAGGAGCTAAACTTTCAGTTAGTCTCTCTGGAATTCCACTCTTCTGTGAGATAAGAGAAACTTGCTCCTATTGATTTATTCTCCTTATGTACCTATGTCCTCTTCCCAGAGTTTAAGACTTTAGTAATAAAGATGTCCATTTGTGCTACTAAATATAATGACTGCCCAATAGATTTAAGGTAGTGTCATATGGGGAGGGCATACTATGGGAAAGGGACTGAGGGGTCTGTCTAGTCTTTAAAGTTTGCTCAGCCCCATCTGAAAATAACCTTTCTAAAAATGTTTTAAAAAATCTGTTACATGGGCTTCTGGGTGGCTCAGTGGGTTGAGTATCTGAATCTTGGTTTGGGCTTAGGTCATGGTCTCAAGATCATGAAATTGAGCTCCATTATGGGTCTGTGTTGGCGCTCAGCCGGGAGTCTGCTTTAGATTCTCTCTCCCTCTGCCCTTCCACCCACTTACATGCTCTCACTCACTCAATAAATAAATAAATAAAATATTTTTGAAAAAATCTGATATATGGGCTCCATCTTGTACTCAGGTCCTCAGGTCATGATCTCCAGTCCTGGGATGGACCTGGAGATAATGGTCCCTGAGCTCCCTGCTCATCAGAGAGTCTCCTTCTCCCTCTCCGTCTCCCTCTGACTCTCCCCCCAACTATTTCACTCTCTCTCTCTCTCTCTCTCTTTCAAGTGAATAAATCTTTTTAAAAATCTGTTATAGTAGCTGCTTAAAAATTCTTAAGCTGCCTTTTCAAATAAATTAGAGTATGAGAGTTTGTTGCCATTTCCTGTGTGAAGAGGGGTCAGTAACCAGAAAAATAACATTTACCTGCAAGTAGTGTTTAGTGCTGAATCAAGATCTCAATTGATGTGACTGTATGACTAAATAAATCTTAAAATATGAATGCAATCATAATGTTGGTGTTTTTAAAGTTTAAGAAAACCTTTATCTTTAAAATTGGCTTTTTAAAAATAAATTCTATAGATGGGATGTTACATTTAACTGTAGAACATAAGCTTTTAGCATTTGGTTAAAAATAAATGAAAAATATAGCCAAATCAGAAGTCACAAGCACTTCTTTTTCTTAACATGTCCTCTAAGATCCTAGACACAGTTTTTAAAATTCAAATGTTTGTGTTACTTTAAAAATTCACATAATATAAAAATGTGAAATAGTACATCCCATTTTTAATAAAAGTAGGATTATGTGATATATTGGTCTTTAGTCTGCTTCTTCCTGTAATAGTTTTCCATGGTCTCCTGTTAAAATTTCTTCATCATGAGTTAATTATACAAAACCCAATGACTGTAGTAGAAAGAGAAAGGTTGATTAACCTCACTATGTTTCAGTTACTTCAACCACTTGATGCAGTGCTTGGTGGAAGATTGTTACTGCTTAGAGGAGGGAGTCATCAGCCTGTAAAGATGAACACACGACAGTGGACATTGTCACCCAAAGACAATGTGTAGGATAAGAAGGGAAGAGAACTGATGACAGAACCCTGATGGGCAGAGGAAAAGGAGACTTAAGAGGTTTAGGAGCCAGAGGGATAGGAAGAAATCCAGAAGAAAACTATGGCTTAATAGTAAAAAGCTGGAACAAAATTGTTTCAGGAAAAGGAGGCAGTCACTGTTGCCTAGATCCTGCAAGGGGCCAGAGGGGGCATGTCAAGTAAGATACTGACTGAAGTTTAATAGATGAAATAAAATTGTTGCTGATCTTGGGGAGGGGAAGAGCATGTTGCATGGAATACTGAGGGCAGAAGCCAGATTGTGTCAGAAAGACACTAGTAGCGTTGGCAGTCCAGCCTGAATCCCTCCAAGACTGGACCTGGCCTGTTTAACCTTTCTGGCTGTTTGTCTTTTCACTACATCACCACACTCCCCCCCTCCGCCAACCGGTATAAACCCCAACAGATACTCTTGTGGGAGTACATTCTTGCTCTATCTTTCCAGCCCATTCTTGCTGCCTCACGTCTCTTGGTTCTCTTGCTCAGTCTTCTCTAGCTCAGCTGAACTACTGGACTATTTGTAACCTCCCAGTGGACCAGAGTCTCCCATAGGCCTCCAAGCTGAACCTTTACACCTATCCATTCAACTTGATAGCCTGTTTACTTCTCTTTTTCCTTAGTGGGTGATAGGGGGCTGGGTCTTTATCTGGAGTGCCAGCACTTATCAGAGTACTAATTTCAATAGTCATGCATGCAATGATGCATTGGATAGGATGGGATAGTGACAAGCAGTTATTACTGTTGGAGCGCATATAACAGACGTTAGATTTTGCAAGGTGATGGGGAGATTTGTTTGGTTTTAGATATGTTGAATTTGAGGTGACCGCAGTCTATGCAGGTGGAACTACCTTCATGGGCATTGGAGATTTTTTACTAAAATTCAGACTGTCTTAGAAATTCCCCTTGTTCTGGGACATTTCCTTTTAACTCTGGTTTATCTTGACAGAAGTAATGGAGGCACCATGACTTAAATTGTCAGGCATCTTTTTGCTTGTCTACAAAAACAGATTTGTCACTAGGAGAGGGTTAGCTACCAGGAGATGACTAAATGTCAACCTGTAGCATCCACTTTTTTTTTTTTTAAGATTTATTTATTTACTTTAGAAAGCACTCATTCACCCACAAGGGGGAAGAGGGTGAGAATCTCAAGCAGACTCCCTGTGGATCACAGAGCCTGAAGCAGAGCTTGATCTCAGGACCCTGAGATCATGACCCGAGCCAAAATCAAGAGTCAGATGCTTAACTGAATGAGTCAAAAGGTACCCCTGCAGCACTGACTTTTACAAGGCATTGCAGAATTTCTTCTTAAAGTCCAGATTTTGGAATTGTGTGCATGCTTTCAAGACTTTGTTTATAGAATAATATGTAAAATTATTATATTATCAGCATTAAATGGCAGAGAATAATCTTGTAATGAGACTCATGAAGTGAAAATCAGTTTGCTGCATGTTTTTAAGAGCAATATTAAAAACTAATTCCCTTCTTGTTTAAAAAAAAAAAAGTGTGATAGGGCGCCTGGGTGGCTTAGTGGGTTAAGCCTCCACCTTTGTTCGGCTCAGGTCATAAGGTTGAGCCCCGAACCAGGCTCTCTGCTTGGTGGTGGGCCTGCTTCCCCCTCTCTCTCTACCTGCTCCTCTGCCTACTTGTGATATCTCTCTCTCTCTCCCTGTCAAATAAATAAAAATCTTTTTTTTTCAATGTGATAAATACAGAAGTTACCAGTTTAACAATTTGTAAGTGGCATTAAGTCCATTCACTTAGGTTGTTGTGCAGCTATCACCACTATTCATTTTCAGAGCTTTTTCATCATCTCAAACAGAATTCTGTACCCATTGAGCAATAATTCCCAGTTCTGGCAACCTCTACTTTGTGAATTTTTTTTTAATTTTTAAAAAAAGATTTTGTTTATTTTTTTGTCAGAGAGCATGCCCACAAGCAGGCAGAGTGGCAGGCAGAAGAGGAGAGAGAAGCAGGTTCCCTGCAGAGGAAGGAGCCCAATGTGGGACTCGATCCCAGGACCCTGGGATCACCACCTGAGCCAAAGGCAGTGGCTTTGAGCCACCCAGGTGTCCCTCTCTCTATGAATTTAGCTCTTCTAGGCCCCTCGTATACTTGGAATCAAACACTATTTGTCCTTTTGTGTCTTGCTTATTTCACTTTGCATATTTTCAGAGCTCATCTGTGTTGTAGCATATATCGGAGTTGCCTTCTTTTTTAAGGCTGCATAATATTCATTTGTATATATATACATACCACATTTGCTTTATCCATTCATTTGTTGTTGGATAGTTTGGTTGCTTCCACCTTTAGGCTGTTGTGAATAATGTTGCTATGAACATGTATTCAAGTATTTGTTGAGTCCCTGCTTTCAGTTGTTTTGGGTATACATAGGCCTTACTAAGTTTTATGGGCATATATCATGAGTGAGTATATAGACATCCAAGCATAGTTCCTTTATGAAATATTAATCTTGGCCAGCGTGTTAACACAAATTTTTGTAAATTTGTAAGGATATTTATTTAGTTCAAGTTCTAAAGCAATCTTGGACAGTGATACAAAAATGTCTTTGAAAGCTGCATTATAAGTTTCTTTTCCAAAAATGAATTCCTTGGTCAAATGAAAATATACAAACCACTTTACTCCAGCTTGTACCTGTCTACCTTGAGAAAACCAATTGCCTAGGTTTTTCCCTTGCCTTAAAAATATATTTGTTACAGCTAATACAGGTCTATTTCTGGCTGCTGGTGTATTAACACAGAGGTCACAATTATGTTGCTGGGTGTATGCTCAAATCACAAAAAAATGCACATGCTTTTGAAATTGTAATATGAGGTCACGTCTAAAAGAGTAATTAATAGGAAAAAAGGAAAGCATAGTGCCATGGAATCCTTCTGTATGGGGTCTTCTTTCTATTTCACGGGAGCATTGTATACCCTTTCTTATCTGTTCTACGCAGTAAAATCCATCTGAAAACAAAATGACTACAATTCATCTTTACTGCCATGGAGACTAATACCTTTCTTTCATAGGAATTTGCTCAGTCCACAGATTTTGTATTTCTGATGGAAATAATTTTTTACTGTACTGTTTGGGTAAAATGTAAAATATTAACATATGGTACATCTCATGTATGTTCTTTCCATAAAGTATTTGGTGCTAGTGAAGGGATATGAACGAATGAAAATTCTTTTCTGATCCAAAAATATTTTGATATTGGAAATCCACCCATCTTCATGTTGTGACTCAGAGACGTTCGTGACTCTTGATAGACTACATACATACACCTCTTTGGCAAAGCAGGAAATAGTGCCTCCATGGCTGAGTGGACTCAGGCTCATAAATAATCACCTTTGTGAAATGAAAAGATGCCACTCCTACCAGGTAGTTGCATCCATCCACTAGGAGACAAGGTCACGCTTATCACGCTTTGTGCCAAATGTTAAGCTGCATCCTCGGGGAGGAAAGGACATGTTGTATTTTCACATTTTTCTCTCCCTAGTAGCCAGGTGGCCTTGTTCAGTAACAACAGTATACAAGAGTGAGCAAACTGTTTTCATGTAGGACTAGATAGTAAATACTTTGGGCTTTGTGAGCCATGTGCAGACTGTCACAACTTTACAACTCTGCCAGTGAGGCACTAGACAGCAATAAACAATACCTTAATGGATGAGCTTAACTAATGTTTACTGAATAGCAGTAGGCCATAATTTGCCCACTCCTGGTATGTAGCAACCCATAGCACCTCCCATAACACTTTATTAAAACATTGCATTCTGGGGCGCTTGGGTGGCTCAGACAGCTGGGCATCCGTCTTTGACTAAGATTATGATCCCACGGTACTGGGATCAAGTCCCACTTCAGGCTCCCTACTCGGTAGGGAGCCCGCTTCTCTGCCTGCCCCTTCCCCTTCCTCTGCTCATGCTTGGGTGCTCTCTTTCCTCTTTCTCTCTCTCTCTGAAATACATAAATGAAATCTTCAAAAAAAAACAACATTCTGTCACCTTGTTTGCTGTGTCTTTCTTACTGTATTGTAACCGTCTTAAGTGACTGTCTTACTTTGTATCTTGCACATAAAGATTTAATTTATTTAAATTTTATTTAATAAGATTACCTATTCCATTATTAGGATACATATTTTTCCCTTAAAATATAGAAAAATGTGGAAGGGGATTGTGGACATTATGTTAGACAAATATTTTAGATAAAAATACAAATTAAGGAGCGCCTGGTGGCTCAGTCGATTAAGCATCCGACTCTTGGTTTTGGCTCAGGTCACGATCTTGCTGTTGTGAGATGGAGCCCTGTGTCAGGCTCCCCACTCAGTGTGGAGTCTACTTCAGATTCTTCTGCCTCTCCCCACTGTGTGCATGCTCTCTCTCTCTTTCTCTCTCTCTCTCACACACACACACACACCCCTGAATAAATAAAACCTTAAAAAAAATACAAATAAAATCCTCTTTCAACATACTCTGTCTTAAAGGGAAAGATACAGCATTTGTTAGGCTTTGTATATAAGTCATTCTACATACCATCTTTAAAGCCAAAAATCTTGCATAGCAAAAAAATTGTTCACTACTTCTTAGTGTTTTGTGATTTTAGAATTGCATATGAGGGGACCCCTGGGTGGCTCAGTCGGTTAAGCTGCTGCCTTCGGCTCAGGTCATGATCCCAGGGTCCTGGGATCAAGTCCTGCATTGGGTTCCTTGCTCAGCCGGGAGCCTGCTTCTCTCTCTCTGCCTCTGCCTGCCACTCTGCCTGCTTGTGCTCTCTCTTTCTCTGACAAAATAAATAAATAAAATCTTTTTTATAAAGTGCATATAAAAAAGTGCTAGCAGTCTGTATAGCCAGGGCTGTGGGTAAATGTGTAAGGCAGCAGTTCTCAAAGTGTGGACTTTGAATCTCTCAGGGTTCCTCAGACACTTTCAGGGGACTTTAGGGTCAAACTGTATAATGCCATTAAAGTTTTTTGTCTTTTTCATTTTGAGGTGGTTTTTTTTTTTTTTTTTTCTTATGGTAAAAAGTGGTGATGGGTAAAACCACTGCTGGACTGTAACAGGAATCAAGGTAGTGGCATCAAAACTATGCTAGTAGTCACTATACTCTTCACCACCATCCACACACTGTTTAAAAAAGATAACAAGGGCAGTTTTACTTAGGGTGAAACAGTGAAAATTACTTTTATTAAATCTCAACCCTTGAGAACACATTTTTTATTTTTTTTTAAGATTTTATATATTTTTTTGACAGAGATCACAAGTAGGCAGCGAGGCAGGCAGAGAGAGAGAGAGGAGGAAGCAGGCTCCCTGCTGAACAAAGAGCCCATTGCGGAACTCGATCCCAGGACCCTGAGATCATGACCTGAGCCATAGGCAGAGGCTTAATGCACTGAGCCACTCAGGCGCCCCAAGAACACATTTTTTAATAATGAGATGGAAAGTTCTCATTAAGCACTTTGCTGTGTACTAAAGTACCATGGGTTTTCTTGAAAAAAGACTTCTGCAGTCAAGTGAGAAGCTTGCCAAACTGGCTACTTTTTTCTTGGAACACTATTTTTACCTAAAGAATGACTAGTGGACAAACTAGAGTTACTCACACTTTGATGTTTGACAGTTTCTCCAAAATGAATAAAGTAAGCCTGTCACTTAAAACACATACACAGTACTTTTGCCACTGATAAAATTTGAACTTTTTAGTGAAAATTAGAATTTTGGAAAATTTATATGTTATCATTAGCCTGAGGAATGATACTAACAAATGTGGTTTTTCAGATATTGTATAATGAAATATGACAGGGGCGCCTGGGTGGCTCAGTGGGTTAAAGCCTCTGCTTTCAGCTCAGGTCATGATCCCAGCGTCCTGGGATCGAGCCCCGCATTGGGCTCTCTGCTCAGCAGGGAGCCTGCTTCTTCCTCTCTCTCTGCCTGCCTCTCTGCCTACTTGTGATCTCTCTGTCAAATAAATAAATAAAATCTTAAAAAAAAAAAAAAAACGTGACAACATGTGGAATAGCTACATAACTCAATGAACCAGTATTTTCCAGATGATCAATACGTAGATGTTACAAAAACCATCCATGGGTAGAGGATCCATTCAAAGTATAGCATAATCCACTGGATTTTAACATATGATCCATTGGATTTTAACATAATAACAAAAAAATTCACTGATATGGTGTCAGATTTCACTTTGAAACTAACCTTTAAGAAATTACCACTTGCTGAAGTTTAGTGTAGTATCAAAGAAGAGTATCCTCATTTATCTAAAAATGTTATTATAATACCCTTCCCTTTTCCAGCTACCCATCTGTGTAAGGACAGATTTCCTTCTCTGTAGCATTCAACTAAAGCAATGTATGGCAACAGAATAAATGCAGAGGCAGTTATGAAGAGTCTGGCTGTCTTCCTTTTAAGCCAGCCATTAAAGAGGTACACAGAAATGTAAGAGAATGCCATCCCCTTGTCTCACTAAATTCTTGTTTTGGAAAATAGTTTTTTCTTTTAAAAAATTTGTGTTCAGGGCACTTGAGTGGTGCAGTTGATTGAGCTTCTAAGTCTTGGTTTCAGCTCAGGTTATATCTCTGGGTCGTGAGATAAAGCCCTGTGTTGGGCCCTGAGCTCACCGCCAACTCAACGCAAAGTCTTCTTGAGACTGTATCTCTCTCTGCCCCTACCCCCTGCTCTCTCTTTCTCTAAAGTAAATAAATAAACTTTTTTTAAAACTATGCTCCTATGTAATGGTTTTGTTATATTTAAATGAGTTAGTAAATGTTTTTAATTTTTCTCAGTTTTAATTTCTGTTATTACCCACAGGAACAAAAGCACTAAAGGGTCTTCATTTCAAGAGTATAAATAGTTTCAAGATGAGAAAGTTTGCAAAGTGCTAGTGTAGGGCACTGTCTGTGCTGGGTTGGAATATTAGTTGCTTGGTTTGTTGGATGGATAAGAATGCTTTCATTGTATAGCTGGAAGGCTGACACATAGAACACATTATAGAACAGTACTCTCTGTGTCTCAGTTTGGCATGATTTTTAGTAGGCTATGTGTTATAAGCACTTGCTGGTAAAGCATCTAGAAATAGATGTTTGATTGTAGAGCAATTACTAAGTAAAATCCAGCATGGTTCTAAAAATCTTTGGGTGTAGAATATAATCTTACTGTATATGAGAGAACTTTCTGGTAGCTTTTTGTCTTTGTCTATTAAGGTTGGGGGAATGTAGTAAAGGAATTAGGAGTTTTCATAGTGACCATATAAAATATCTCAATAGCTAACCTGTACTAATACATTACTTGGCACAGTCTCCCAAGTCTGTCTTCAGTGCATTTGGCTAACCTGATTTTGGCATGTCTAAAATACATGTATTTAGGGGTGGTTTTTGTTTTTTTTTTTGCATTTCAACAGGAATTCCTTTGTTTCAGGGTGTAGAGTATGTTCCTGACTTTAATGTGCATCAGGTCTCTGGAAGAAACACCTCACTAGGAAGTCTTAAGAGATGACACATTTCTGCTGATGGCTTTGGCAGAGTTTGAAGTATGGGATAGGAAGAGGTTGTAAAATAAAGAAGATCGCAGGGCTTTGATTTCCTCGATTTGATTTCCTAGAATTGGCCAGACTACCTTTTTCTTGGGAATGTCTTTCCCTCTCTGCCTACCGTACTCTGGTTGTACCCCCAAAGCCCAGACCCCAATTCTGCTGTAAAGTTCTAGGATCTCTGCATACTTCTGAAGTGCTGACAATTCTTTCTTCACTACTTTTTGTGGACCAAAAGAAGAGAAGAGAGAGGTATGGACCCGGCACTCTTCTCCCATCATTATAAGCAGTGAAAACCTTTATCGAACAATCTGTTTGACCAAGGAACAAAAGAGCCGTGGGTTAGACCCTAGAGCTGGCCAGTTTTTTTAGAAAGTGACTCAAGAGAAGGATTTTCTCTGGGTTGATTAAACCAACCAGTTACGGAATTAATAAGTTACAGAAATAAAAGGTACAGCATAAGAAATATAAGCAATGATATTATAATAGTTGTGTGTAACAGTTGTATGGTAGCTTGTGGTGAACATAGCATAATGTGTAAACTTGGTGAATCACTATGTTGTACGCCTGAAACTAATGTAATATTGTGTCAACCATACTAAAAATAAATGAATATCAATTTTCAGTTGCCTGAAAACAGTGCTAATTTACCTATAACATGCCAGTGATCAGCCAAACATAAACGGATATTTTTGGAAGGACTTAAAATTTTTGGAGGAAAAACACAATATAAAATCCTAGAATCTTTTTTTTTTTTTTAATTTATTTATTTATTTGTCAGAGAGAAGGAAGAGAGTGAGCGAGCACAGGCAGACAGAGTGGCAGGCAGAGGCAGGGGGAGAAGCAGGCCCCCTGCTGAGCAAGGAGCCCGATGTGGGACGATGTGGGACTCGATCCCAGGACGCCGGGATCATGACCTGAGCCAAAGGCAGCCGCCCAACCAACTGAGCCACCCAGGCGTCCCAAAATCCTAGAATCTTAAAAATTAGTTGGGCCTTCAAGTTTATTGAGGACAAAGGAGGATTTTATAGAGACCAGGAAGATGTAAAGCCTTGCCCAGGGAAGATCACATGGCTAGTTATAGTATAATTAAAAATAGAAAGAAACTGGAGCTTCCTGACTCCCAACTTTGTCATCAGATGATCTAGTCAGTTTGGGAGAGTCTGGAGTAAGGCTGCATGTGTTCAGAACTGCACCTGGCTCCTCACCTCAAAATGGTGATCATCACACAGGTCCACAATTCCCAAACCCCAAGTTCTGAAAACCTAGAGTTTTTCTGTAATTCTTTTGGAAGCAAAACCTGACCTAAGCTGATATGAAGCAGTTTCTAATCTTCATTTATCTTACTTCAGTAATTCATGTTTCGCTACAGAAACATTAGTATTTGATTATGAGGTACTGTACTAGACCCAAGTGAGGGTGTTTTCTGTGTAAGATCCAAAAAATTTGAATCTGCAGCACATCTGTTGACAAGGTATTGTTTTGGCTAAGGGGTTGTGGACACGTAGGACCTAACCTCACAGAACGGTTGTGAGAATTAAGCATTCAGTAAAATGTCAGATGTTGCTCTTACCACCAAGAAAACACCAGAAGCCCGGTTTTGAAGTGAAATATGGGCATCTTCCTATACAAGTGTATGTCAGTGCAGTCATGAGAACTTTCTCCTTTGGTGGAAATGTTCTTTATCTGGCCATTCAATACAGTAGCCACCAGCTATTGGACACTTGAAATTCAACTAGTATAACCAGTGAGCCAAATTTTTAATTAAATTTAAATAACCACATGTGTCTAGTGGCCATTTTAGTGCCAGTGGCTGCTATATTGGACAGTGCAGTTTGGTATTTGAGTTCATGTTCCATTCAGTCTTTACTTTTGCTATTTTTGTAATTACCTCTTTGTATTGATTAAGATACAACGTGACCCAGCAGACTGTTGGCTAAGACAGCTGGTGTGAGGGGGAGAACTTGTGTTTCTAACTACATTCTAGGCTTATCATTAGCTGAATAGTTCTTTTGTCCTCAGGGATTTTTAAAGACTTAATAGTAAAGTGTTCATATTGCTACTTAAACTTGACACAGGCAACCTCTAGTGAAATAAATGTAAGTGATTCATAAAACATAATGCATCTATGCGAAGAAGTCCCTAAACTTAGAGAATTTAAGTGGCAGAAGGTTTTCTGGTAAATGTGAAAAAAGAAAAACTTTATTGTGAAGTTTTTAGAATAGCAGAATGTGCTAACGTGTTCAATGTCCGTGACAAAATGTGCTAGCATGTTCACATTTCATAAGCAGATGTTATTTTCCAAAAATACACATTTGAAATGTAATATTATGTATAATATCAATGTTTTCGATAGCCTCTAGGCTGGCAGGAGTCATTAGAGTGCATCTGCCAGAGCACGAGAGGCAGTGTTTCCTCCTGTTTTTCACAGGAGATTTGACTGTTCGGTGTCAGGACATGGACTTTATCTTTACCTGTTTGCCTTTCCATGGTTTTTGCCTTTGAAAAAAGGACAATAGAAATGTTCCTGTCTTCACTAAATCTTAAATTGACAAAAAAGAGCAACACAGGCACAGGCATCCATTTGTTTCTGTTGAGGTTAGAAACAGTCTACCCTCCTAATTTAATTTAGAAAGTCAAGTGAGATGAAAAAGTGTGAAGCATTGGGAGATCCTGCCATTGTTAATACCTCAGAAATAAGAATGTTTAGATGGCGTGTATGTGGTTAAAAGTTGCGAAGGAAAAAGAAGAATGCTTTCTAAATTGTCAGATTTTCCATGTCTTAATTTTATACCCAAAGACCAATAAACTGAGGCAATAGAAAAGAACAGCTCCTGGTACATAGTTGAGTTTTCAGAAAGAGTAAGTTGTAGAAGAATATGTGTGTGTCCGATTTTATGGCTGTGTATACATTCTGCAATATATGTAGAAGGATGCACACACCAGATTGTAAACAGTGTCTACTCATAGGGAATGGGAGTGCAAAAGAGGAGGAGGGAAGAGACGGTTGTACTTTTGCTTCTTATTTGTTACAATGAATATGAATTGTTTTTGTAATTTTTAAGAAATATTTTTACTTATTTATCTGAGAGAGTGTGCAGCTTGAACAGGGGAAGGAGCAGAGGGAGAGGGACAGACTCTGAGCTCAGCATGGAGCCCAACGTGGGGCTGTCACAATGACCCTGAGATCACGACTGAGCTGAAATAAAGTTTCGGAAGCTCAGCTGACTGAGCCACCCAGGTGTGCCCCATGTTGGCAATTTTTTAAAAAGAAAATCACTACTGTTTTAAATGCAAATTGACTAAGATTAGTTTTAAACCGTACTCTGTATAATAAGTTCTTTGTGTTAAAAAACTTTTGTAAAACTTCCATAATGGTAGTTAGAGTTGAAAATACATGACATTTCAAATAACCCCATGAAATAATTTATAACTTCTAATTATGTGATACTTGGTACAGTTTGCAATGTGATAACTTTTTAAAATGTTACTATAAATTACAAAATACCATGGATATATCAGAAGCCAGCTTTCACCAGATTTTCTTGTATAGATTGGAAAAATAAAACTTCAGTCTAGACAAAACCATTTTCTGAAGCTGTGCATTTAGTTCTGCAGTGGGTAACATGCTTACTGGCTAGTAGCCCTGGTCAGCCTCTTTAGAAGGCATTTTGCACATGGTCAGACCTTTGCCTTGAAAAAGACTGAAGAACGTCGGTAACTACAAGATGGTCAGCCACAGAGACAAGAGACAAGAGCACAGTCCAAAGGATCTGTGGAAGATAAAGAGCTGGTTTAGTAACAGTTCAACCCCAGACTTTTAGAAATCTTAACTGAGGAGTCTTTGGAGAGTCTCCACTGATTGGAGAGATGTAGCAAAAGGAATAAACAATGGTATGAGATCTTAAATACTGAGGTTGAGGGGTGCCTGGGTGCTCAGTGGGTAAGCCTCTGCCTTCGGCTCAGATCATGATCTCAGGGTCCTGGGATCGAGCCCCACATGGGGCTCTCTGCTCAGCACGGAACCTGTTCCCCCCCACCCCCCTCTTGCCTCTCTGCCTACTGTGATCTCTGTCAAGTAAATAAATAAAAATCTTAAGAAAAAAAAAATACTGAGTTTGGGAAGTTTAGACTTTAAACTACCTTTTAGGTAATGAAAATAGGCTTCAGAATACAAAGGGTCAAAAAAACCCAAGGCATCCAACCCAAGTAAAACACCAGCAAAAAAAAAGGGTGCCTGGGTGGCTCAGTGGGTTAAAGCCTCTGCTTTGGGCTCAGGTCATGATCCCAGGGTCCTGGGATGGAGCCCCGCAATGGGCTCTCTGCTCAACAGGGAGCCTGCTTCCCCCTCCCCTCTCTCCACCTGCCTTTCTGCCTGCTTGTGATCTCTGTCAAATAAATAAATAAAAGCTTTAAAAAAAAAAAAGGGCAAAAGAAAAGATCCTTTAAAAAAAAAGTATGCCTTTGTTTTTTATAGCCTTGGAATCTGGAAAAAGACTTAAAAAAATGCCTACTACCCTTTAATCATGTGAAAAGCTGCTTAAACTCACTTTTAATCAATTTTTAAAATTTTAATTACATCAGGAAATTAATGCAAATGAAAGCCATACTGAGATACCAATTTTCATGTTTCAGATTGGTAAAAATTCCTAAATTAGAGACACTATTGACAAGGCTTTGGAAAGAGGAACTCTAATCTGTTGCTGGTGATAATGCAAAATGATATAATGTCTCTGGAGGGCAGTTTGGCAGTATCTATCAAATTGCATGTGTATTTCCTCTGTGATAGGCAGTCTCACATTTTTAAGACCTTTGTTCTAAACAGATGTGTCATTTCATGTGTGCATTACAGATATAATTTACTCTGCTTTTTTTTTTTGGTAGAAGTGTGGTTAAGAGAATTTTTGGAAACAACTAGTGTCTCTCTAAAAGGGATTTGTTTAAAACAAACAAACAAACTGCTTTTCAGTGTATCCACACAATAGAATACTATGCAGCTTAAAGAAAACAAAAAAGAGAAAACCTGCACATACTAATATATAGGAAGATCTGTACGTTATATTGTAAAAGGAGGATAGGAGAAGTACAGAGTCTTGCCTTTTGTGTAAGAAATGGTGAGAAATAATATGTGTTTATATTATATATTCTGGAAGGCTCTACAAGAAACTAAAGTGGTTATCTAAAGAGCTGGGGGAAACTAGATGGGAATGGAACTTACTGGTGTGTCCCTTTTGATATATGTAGTTTTGATTTTTGTACCATATGATTACATGATGTTTTCCAAAAAATTTGTTAATTTTAAGAAAATGTTCCTTCTAGGAGCGCCTGGGTGGCTCAGTGGGTTAAGCCTCTGCCTTCCGCTCAGGTCATGATCTCAGGGTCCTGGGATCAAGCTCCACATCAGGCTCTCTGCTCGGTGGGGAGCCTGCTTTCCCCTTTCTCTCTGCCTGCCTCTCTGCCTACTTGTGATCCCTCTCTGTCAAATAAATAAATAAAAT